>JACXGK010001637.1:16504-49736 GCA_016801125.1 Novumbra hubbsi
CCCCCCCCCCCCCCCCCCCCCCCATTCACACACACACACAACCGCACACACACAACCGCACACACACAGTGGGCGACACTTGGCTACATTGCTTTGACCCAGAGCAGTGTTCGCAAAAAAATATTTGTAACAAAGGACTCGTGCTGTGATTAATGGGGCAACGGCCAAAGCCCTTGATCCAGTCAGCCTTTAGCCACAGGGCTAACACAACACAACACTCCGTTTGTAATCAGACCCGTTAAAGATTGATGAAACTCTCTCTGCGTCAGTAGGATCGATAGATGATCGGTGTCCTTGATTCACATGCTGACCCGTGAACGTTGGTGGCAGACATTATAGCACATGTTGTCGGGGTTGTAGTAAAATGCTTGTTTTTTGGCTCATAAAGTTTATTAGTAACTGTAATAGAACGTAAGAAAGTGAAAGTCCACAAAGGTACAAATTGCTTTTTTACAAACTGAATCGACTGAAAAGAGCTTGTGACATGAATGGTTACAGTACCGGTGTCTGCAATGTTTGGTGACAGCAGAGGAACATTGGTTTTCAATGTGTGTCTTTGTGTACTCTCAGGGTGTTTAAGTCTGAGAGGGACATGCAGTACTACTCAAAAGTCTGGACACACACAAACTTTTGACTGGTACAGTCTGGACACACCCACACGTTTGACTGGTACAGTAGCTAGCCGTTCTGTTTTTAACTTCACTTTCCTGTTGGAATCGATTGGTGGTCATTCTTCTTTGAACCATTTATCTTTACAACCGCTGATGGAACACCGTTATGTTATAAAAAATGACATTGTTTCCACCTTGTTGTGTACAGCATGATGAAGTAAAGTTTTTTGTCTTCTACCTTGTAAACAATGATCACACGTGCTGGCTTTCCCTTTTTGTATGTTGTGTTTTGCATCCATTTAACCAGGTCTAGTTCCTATTCACAATAATGAAACCAATACGTTTAAAACAAGGGTTTCACTCATGATGGAACTGTTTTTGCAACAGAGTTTGTTCACCCCCCATCATCTTTTGTTTCATTGCTCCCATTCTAAGCTAAAAAGTAGGCTACAAAAGTGGCGTTGTAAGCTAGCCGTCCTGGCGCAATGTAACTTATTCTGTTTTTGCATGGCAGGAGAGGACTTGCTTGCTTCTTGCTCCACTTTCTAACAATGTAGTTGCTAATTCTCCATCTCACCTCACACAGAAATAAAGTTTTGTTTTTATTCATAATGTTTCCTGCAAAATGATAGTTCTGAACCTCAAGCAAAACCCCAGCCGACTGAAAACATGTTTTAATAACCTGATGAGTGATGTGTTTGCTGTTCACCAGTGGGAGGAAATACCTCTAATCAGGATGCAGGACTGATAGCCTGTTAGTTCATTCTCTGTGAATTGTTTGCAGTCCTTTGCACTGAATTTCTGAGAGCTAAACAAATGGATTTATTTTAAAACAGTCAATTAACAGTTTAATTTTGAGTTTAAGGACGATAAGCCCTTTGCAATGTTATGTGGTAGCAGCCCATAGTTCCTGTCCTGGATGATCTTGGTTTTGCAGCACTGAGATAATGTATTAGAGGGCTGGCAGTATACCATTAATAGAGAGACCCTCTGAAATACCAATATGATCACAGCCGGTAGGGTAGTGGTAACGCTCAGTGATGCATCCTGAGAGGATGCTGTGGATGATGCATCTGTAGAGGTCCTCCAGAACACATTGAATTTCTCCAGCCACCATATCAGGTCCTCTGTGGGAACTTGAAGCTTTTGAATTACTCTCCAGCCTCCATTTCTCTGGGTTGTGCTTTCACTCCAATTTCCTTTGTTACCCGTATTTTCCACTTTCAGAACATGCAAGTCCATCATTTTGTAATTCAAAGGGATTGGCTTGTACAGACAATTTTGACACTTTTGTCTTTTTTGTGTTCGCTTTCATAAATCACAACATTGCAGTGTCATCCATTAACTGCCCGTATTAGCAGTTTTTGACAAACTTAAATGACTCAAAAAATCTCTAGCACTCACAATGATCTAATTTAGAAGAGCACTTTGTGATGTCATGTTATTACTGAGGTGAGGATGTCATGTTATTACTGAGGTGAGGATGGGCATGTTTTAACTGAGGTGAGGATGTCATGTTATTACTCAGGTGAGGATGGGCATGTTATTACTGAGGAGAGGATGTCATGTTATTACTGAGGTGAGGATGGGCATGTTATTACTGAGGTGAGGATGTCATGTTATTACTGAGGTGAGGATGTCATGTTATTACTGAGGTGAGGATGTCATTTTATTACTGAGGTAAAGATGTCATGTTATTACTGAGGTGAGGATGTCATGTTATTACTGAGGTGAGGATGGGCACGTGAGGATTATTATCACAAAGGTGAGTCGATGTTGTCCTCCCGAGATTAGACTTTTGCTTTGTTGCTGTAGACAGTTCTGTCTCCTCTGCCACTTGGAAAGAGTCCCGGCTGTCAGAGAGCTCCAAGGATTCATTCAAATAAAGGGTCTGCCCCAGGGAAGTTGGATGTGCCAGAATGTGGTGATCAGTTGTACAATGGTTATTGTTAACTGTAGGACCTGAAACAAATGGTGCAGATGACATAGTTCTAATGTAAAATAAAACATATGAAATGCTGCAAATCTGTCAAAGAGCCCAGAAAAGGTTTGAGTTGCAACCGTTTTGATAAATTACACATGCAAACATGTATCCCGACCTAAAAAAAACACACACACAGTTTTGTTTGTGAACCTTCTGTAATAATGTCATTGCTAAGCAGGATCAATATCTGGTCATTGTCCTTGAATCTTACCCTCCCACACATCCCAACATCCCACCAGGATGCTGAATATCTCAATCAGATATTCGCCACAGGAAACGTTTAAGATTTGGCTGTTCAGAGCAATAATAAGCCGACACACACTCACTCAAAGATTTGCATGCGCTGTAACAAAGACACACACACCGCTGACTATTGATTACACTTAGCAATGCATTCTCCTGTATTCCACTCCAACCTAAATAAAGTGATTTTTATTACCGTTAATAATAAAACATAAGTTTCCCTAGATATAAAAGACCAGTCAACAAGAAAGGACTCAAAAATAGTATACAATTTAGGTACCAGGTTGTTTTGCTTTATGAATATGTGGAACATGTGGGTGAGATAAAACCAATATAAGAGAAATGTCAGAGCAAGGGAAGAAGTAGAGGAGACAAGGGAGAGGAGAGGAGGGAGGGGAGAGGAGGCGCGGCCAGGAGGGAGATGACAGGGTTTGGAGAAAGAGTGAAAGGCAGATGGAGATGCAGACAATGAAGGAGCAACAGAGGCAGAGAGCATGAGAAGATCAGAAGTGCCTGTGGTACAGTGAGAGAGGATGAGAACGGGAGCGTCGGAGAGAGAGAGAGAACACAACAGATTGATATTGAGAGAGAGGGAGAGAACAAGAGAAAGGGGGCGGAGCTCTAAGGTAGAATGGGTAAAGGTGAGGCATCGTGAGTGCATTGGTTAGTGGACTAGTCCAATCCCGCCATCTTACTGGTTACTGAGAGTTGGAGTGACAGCCCAGTCCCGCCCCTCCGTTTGCCTGGTGAATGTGTATGCATGTGTGAGAGCAGACAGAGAGGCTGAGAGGAACAGAGGCAGTCTCAAAATCTAGCCCAATGAGCCCTCAGCCCCTCACACACACACACACACACTCTCTCAGCGCTGGCTCGGGCACCGCTTCAACAGAGTCGGGGAGGGAGAGTAAGAGCGAGGGAGTGAGATAGGAAGAGAGCGGGAGATCGCTAGTGTGTATGTGTGTGTATGTATGCCTGTGTATGTGTGTGTGTGTGTGTGAGCGCCATGGCTTCAGATCCAGGGCTCGTAGCACTGTTTCTATGGACTATATCAGTACAGGCACTGGGCACCACCGGAAACAACCAGAACAATGAAGGTGAGTCAGGAGTGTGTATGTATGTGCATGTCCATCCATGTTCACGTGCCAGGCTGGAAGAGTCTCCGTGCCGGTCCTCACACACGTGTGTATCTGTGTTCCTCTCAAACCTTCAGCTGGATTCACTTCGCACAGGTGGAGCTGAAATTTTGAACAAGCACATGCAACATTAAGCCCTATCTAGAAGTCGTATCTGTCAAAAAGTTCAACCTTTTTCCGAAATGAGTCTTTGCCTAACACTAAGATCTTGTATGGGGATGCTGTAAGTGAGTGTACGTGTGTTTGGTGCTAGGTGTTTGTGTGTGGTTGTGTGTGTGTGAGAGTATGTGTGTATATGTATGTGTGTGTGGGGGGTGGGGGGTGGGGGGGTGCTTGCACATGTGCAGGTGTTGATGGGAGTCAATGTGTGTTTTCACATATGCTGACATTGCTGACTCATATGGCTTGGATCATCATGAACTGGTGTATGCATTTGTGTCTGCATGGGAGCGATTACATTTATGTGTTTCTTTCACACGCATGAATACGCAGCACTTCAAAGTAGTTTTCCAATTATGTATGTCTGTAAAGGAATCTGCTGTAGGCAGTAGGTCAAGGTGAGATTACAGACTAATTGATTGTTGTGTCCAGTGACTAAATGGCATATTCTTGCTTCAAATACACCGCAGTATTATCTGAGTCCTTTGTAGACCAGACCGGGCTAGGGGTCAAATCCCCCGAGAGGAAGAGATGTTTGTTGTTGTTTTTCAGCCTTCATGACTGAAGGACAGCCTTCCTTTATTCAGAAATGGGTTCATGATAAAACTACGAGATCAATTCCTGCTTTTGAAGAGCCCGTGGACGACAACAGGCGCGGAGAGAAAACAACACCACCCGTTTCGGGGATTGTTTTCATCCTTCCCGTACTCGTCCCGTGATCCTTTGACGGCGTCGGTTTCTGTCCGTGTGTTAAACTCTCATCCTCCGTGCACGCCTGACCGGTCTGCGTGTGTCTCCATGTGCGTGTGTCTCCATGTGCGTGACAGGATAGGTCCTTGTCGCGGGGCCAGAGACTCAGCTGCTTTGGCATGGCTGTCAGCGCTCTCACTACTTCAGCCGCATCAGCTTAATACCGCCCAGGAAAGACTGAGCGATAGAAAGAGATAGAGTACGGGGGGGGGGGGGGGGGGTTTATCCCAGGAAAGTAAGCCTAGAGGAGGGAGGGATGCTGGGGAAACGGTTTCCCCCCAGTTTAGAGCAGCGTGGAAAGTTCAGTATGACAGAGAGGGCACTTCAGGTCAGCCATGGGTTAGAAGGACAGAAACAGAATGGAATGGACCAACAACATGGCGGGAGGCTGAAGACGTTCCCTTTAGGTGGGTTACTTTGTACATAGGACCTACTGAAAGGGACTGAGTCAAGCTTGTGTTGTCCTGTGTTTGGCACACCCTCGTCCAGGTCCAATGTTTGTGTGAATATGGATGCAGGCAAGAATAAGCTCTGGGGCCGTGGAGAAGTCCGCTAGATGTCTGAGCACATTTCCACATGTTCATTTTGCCATGTAGCTGGCTTATTCTCCAGTAGGCATCTTAAAAAATATCCTGGATGTTATTAACAGTCAGGGTTGAAAAATAGGTCACACATTCATTTGTGCGGGGGGAGGGGGGGGGGGGGTGTAGAGTATTCAGTTCTTAGTTTAGAAGGGATGGATGCAGGTTACCATGGACACGTTCCCTAACGTGTGTCCGTCATGCTTGGGGGTCCTGTTAAGTCCACCGGCTTTTTGCTTGTTTCCCCACTTTCTGTTGTCATTGTGAGCTTTTCCCTCTCGGATGTCCCTATTCCTGGCCTTCCACGCGGTGCGCTTCCTGCCGGGGGAGGTGAGGGTGTCTGAGCGGTGCACCGGTCACGTTCTTCTCCAGGGTCCTTGTGGGAGAGATCCATGTGTCAGCTTAGGTAGTCTGTTCAAGTGTTCACCGGGCCAAACTTGGGGTTGATCGGTCATTACTCAGTAGCGAGTGACCAACCGAAAGGGAAGGTGAGTCTATAATTCCTCTTCCTCGAGGGAGGGAGCAAGGTATGACACCTCGTTGGACATGTGCCGTCATGCAGGACAGTGAGAGGTTCTGGATCAGAGAAGCAAAGGACGAGCTGTAATTTATAGCACCTGTAAGGCGGGGCTTCAGGGGACTCATTATTTCATTTGGCCTTGTTCAAGGAGTGATTGTATTGATGTTTTCAGTTAATTAAGATGTTTCAGTACCAAATCTATTTGTGTTGTAACTCATTGCTTCCCTCAGGGAACACAGGTTATAGACATAACCTCACATTCTAGGGCCATTTCGTCCCTCTCCGTCTATCTTTCCATCTAAATCCCTCATCTAGTAATGATGAGGATATATGATCACAAAATGTGTACTATGTAATAGAATCAGACTGTGCAATACTGCAAAAAAACTTTCAGTCCTAGCCTCAAATTCCAGCTTTAGGCTTGTGATGGGGGTGATTTATGCTGAAGTCTTACCAGTGCTGATCACGCAACCCCCAACACACACACGCTAGTAGAGGCTGCAGTGAACAACCACGCTCCTCCACCAAATATAGGCTCATAGCAAACTGGTCTTTAGGGACATTTATTTATTTATACTTTATATTGTTTATGCTGGTTAAATATAGGACATTTAATCCCTAATTGCTTGGAAAAGATATGTATGTGTATATGTGTCTTTCAAACAATTGAATTATTATTTAACTATTATTCTGTTCTTTGACATACAAACATACAAATATTTAACAGTTATTGAGTTCTCCAATTGTTCCTTACTTCTTTTTAACATTCCATTTCTGATTGATCACGGCTCTGAATCTTTCTCATAATTACTGTTTCTCAGCTAAATTAATATTATTTTTTGTAGTTAGATAACTGTTTAAGTACTTTACAGTTCCTAATGAGGGTTCCATTCATCAGATATACTAAATAGAAACTTGATAGGAAATATTTAATATCCTTCTAAGATACAATATTCAGATGTATGACATATAATACATATGAAAATGGGATTCATTAATCTACAATCTTTCCTTCCATGCAATACAATTATAATTTAACTTTGAATGCACAGTTTTAACTAATTGCAGAGTACCATGTAAAAATATTATAAATTCTTGCTGGATTTTAGCTTGAGGGCAATTACAAATAATACATGCAAAAGAAACCAGATGACCTTTTAAATGAGTAAGGAAGAAAATGAAAAGTTTAAAAGTTTTTTTTTAAAGCTGATAGCACTCACCCAAACATGCATCTGTACTTTTAACAGTACCAAATGTTTAATCAGCATTTTTGTGAGACTTTTGCTGACTTCAGGTTGTTGTAAAATAAAAAATTAATGTTGCCTTGGAAATGTAGAAAGTAAACTCAATCTATAGATGGTTTGTAGCTGAATTTACACAATCTGTTCTCAGTATTTATGGTTGAGAAAATGTATGTTTGCTTAAACCTGGTCCATCATACAACCCTATTTAAAAAAAAGTTGTGATACTGCGTAAAATGTAAATAAACACATAATGCAATGATGTGCAGATCATTTAAACGTCATATTCAATAGAAAATTGTAGACCATATATCAAATGTTGAAACTGGGATATTTGATTGTTTCTTGAAAAATATATGCCCACTTTGTATTTAAAAGACACAACTATATCTATAGATGAAGGTGATGCAATTAAATCAATTACAATACAATTTTAACCATGATATCATTTGTTTAAAAAAAGATTTACAAAGATGCCGTTCCCTCCTGAGTAAAAAGTTTGGACACCCTATGCCATAATAGCTGGTTTTGCCCCCTTTGTCTGAGCTAACCTCAATAAGAAGTTTCCTATAACTGTCTACCAGTCTCTGACATCAACTGGAAGAATTTTTTCCAAACGTTGTCTTTGGTTTGTGCCACACAAGTCTTCTGTTACTGTGCTCGAACAATTCGACTTTAGATTCACCTGCCCAAAGCACTTTGTTCCAGAAGTCCTGGTCTTGGTCTAGGTGTTCTCTGGCAAACTTTAGTTTTGCCCAATTTTTTACGGCAAGGGTTTCCTCCTTGCACACCTCCAATGCATGTACATTGACATCAACTGTGGCAAGAGCTACCTGTAGGTCCCGAGATGACATTTTAAAATTGTTGGAGACTTCTTTAAGCATCTTGCGGTCTGCTCTCCTGACCTGGGCATGTTGGCAGTTGTTTTAAATGTTTTCCGTTTGTAAATAATCTTTCTGGACAGTGGAATGGCTGGTTTTCGAATTGTTCCTAGACTCATATGCATCTACAACCTTCTTTTTGAAGGCTTCAAAGAGATCTTTCAATCTTACCATCGTGATATCACACACTTCAACAATCAAGAGCAAACCAAACAAATGTTTGGAATTAATTGAGACTCATCCACAATCCACTCACAAAGATTTGTAATTTTAGTTTTTGCATAATTTGTTTTATAACTACAATTCTGTCTATTGACAACAAATCAAACCATACAAATATCTGCCTGTCTTTGTCTCCCTGTCTGCTGCTGTTTAAGCCATTCTCACGTCTCTCACTGCTGTGGGCGAGTAACAAAAAGAGACGCATTCGGATGATTACAAGTATTTGACTGTGAGCAATAATTAATGCCAATTAGAAAGGAAGATATTGATGGCAAGCGGCCTTCAAGTTGGGAATTCATCCAGAACACCATGGTTAACACCTTTGAACTGAATTGGTGTGTGCCATGTACATTTTAAACACCCCAATGTCTGGACCACCTCTTCAACGTCCCATCCAAAAGAACCCATGCACAGGACAAGGTCCCAAATCCCCTGAGATCTTTTTTGATCTGAGGAGATACTGCCTTCTGCTGTCCTCCCAACACCCCTTCCAGCGGTGTCGGCTCTCCCATCCAGGGACCGGCCCATACCTAGCCTCGTAGGAGGGCAACCATACCTAGCCTCATAGGAAGGCCACCATACCTAGCCTCATAGGAAGGCAACCATACCTAGCCTCATAAGAAGGCCACCATACCTAGCCTCATAGGAAGGCAACCATACCTAGCCTCATAGGAAGGCCACCATACCTAGCCTCATAGGAAGGCAACCATACCTAGCCTCATAGGAAGGCCACCATACCTAGCCTCATAGGAAGGCCACCATACCTAGCCTCATAGGAAGGCCACCATACCTAGCCTCATAGGAAGGCCACCATACCTAGCCTCATAGGAAGGCCACCATACCGAGCCTCATAGGAAGGCAACCATACCTAGCGTCATAGGAAGGCAACCATACCTAGCCTCATAGGAAGGCCACCATACATAGCCTCATAGAAAGGCCACCATACCTAGCGTCATAGGAAGGCCAGCTGGGGGAGGCTGGGTGCTGTGCTGCTGGCATGTGGACCGGGTCCCTGGATCAACCCTCATGTTTGTCTTCATCATTACTGCCATCGCTTTGTCTCGTTCCTCTCTCTCGCCGGTCCCTGTTAGAAGCCCACTGTTAGTTTCCCCTTCAGCCTAGTAAACCGCATGACATGAAAAGCTGAAAAGAGACTATGGGCCATGCTCCTAATGTGGCACTGAGTAGGAATATACAGTATACTTTCCCACTGCAGTATCGAGCTAACAACATATGCAGGTACCTAATGCCAAGTACATAGAGGTGTAATGCTTACTGTGATGCTTATCAGGGGAAATGCTTGTTTCAGCGTTCTGTTGAGTACAGAGCCAGGAAGCACTGCGCTGTCTGTTGTGACATCACCCTCGGCCTAACCTGCCACTTTCATGAGGTTTATACATACCTAATAATCATCTTGCTCCCGTATCACAACTTAGCACCTGTGGACTCTGAGGTTACCTGAGGTTATATTGTTAAAAGCCTGACCAGTATGTTAAACATCAGAGGGAAGCACAAAAGAGGTTTCTTTTGAAACAGGCATAGTCCATGAGTTTGTCCAGTGTCGCGCTCTCTCTCTGTGTAAACTGTCAGAGTTACATTGAGAAACAAGTCAATATTAAATATGAGTGAGAAAGAAAGATAATCAGCAGAATATGTTGGCTAACACTTGGATACAGGCTATTAAATATTAACCTGAAGTTGATACAATCTGGTAACAAACAATGTTAAAAAAAAACAGTCAATGCCTGGGTTGCAAGAGTGTGTAGCACCAAAATGGATTGTGCTTTTGTTTGAATAGGTCTCCAAGAACCTATCACAGCTGGATGTTGCCATTGTGTGACTCTCTGTGCATGAGTTCTAACTCAGTCAAACTGCAAGGGAATCTCCTGTGCACTGTTCTCTTTTGGCAAATCCACAGGTCAGGATGCGGACTGGGTCCTTTCAGGACCTTGATCTTACATATTTCAAGCAATTATGTAGTTGTTTTGCATTGTGCTTTTGGATAGTTGTTGTGTTGAATGGTAAACTTCTGCTTTCTGGCAAAGGGCAGCAGAATTTGCATGAAAATATACTGAAATATTGAAGGTATTCATTGTACCCTGTATCCTGACCAGAGCCCTTGTCCCAGCGGAACATATTCTGCCCAATAGCATGATGCTGTAGCCATTGTGTGTTTTGGGTGATGGTTCTTTCTTTTGGTTCTACCCCAACGTAATGTCGATCCAGTGGGGTTCTGTGTTATGTTTTGTTTATGTTCTTGTTCTTTTATCAGGTTTTCGGTTTAGTTCCTGTTTTGTTTCATTTATTAAATGTTCTCTGTTCTTCCTGCGCTTGTGTCCTGCTTCCATCCTAAACTTCTTCCCCATTTCACAACGATGGAGCTAACTGTGCTCCTGGAAAAGTAGAACGATTTAGCAATTGTTTCAAAATCTTCCCCAGATCTATTCCTCAACCAACTTTTGCAGGTCAGTAGAAGGTTTCTTGGACCTCAGGGCTTTGTTTTTGTTATGATATGCACTGTGTGGTATTGGAGCTTAGATGGTCTAGTGTGCCTTTATAAATCTTGTTAGTCTATAGAATTGGCCACAGATGGACTCCATATAAGTTTTAGAGATATCTCAATGATATTTGAAGGACTCTTTTATTTTTTGTTTATGTATGTAGAAAATGTAAGGTTACACCATATCCGCTACCCATGTTGGACTTTGATATAACTGTTTAAAAATGTCTGTACCTCTTCAACATTTGGAAGCAGAATAAACTGTGTACTCAAAATGAGTATTGTGATAGTCTAATACTTCATTCATGACTAAGGAAAAGAAGAGCATTTTTCACCACGGACAACTTATATTAAAATATAGAAAAATGTTGTAATACAATGCAGTCACAGACTTTGTAGCCTTGGCACAGTCAGGAACAAAATATATCTCCGTGGCTGTGTTTGGTAAAATTGACAAGAAATTGAAAGACGCAACACCAAAAAAACTACTTTAAGCATTTAACACGGTGGGGATTTGAAGGCTTCTTCTTGTTTCTTAAGTTGGCTTCCTGACTGATAGGCTGTCCTAATCAGCTCCCAGTCCAGCGGGGGGAAATCAACTGGGTACCGGCTATATACAAGTGTGAAAGCATGGTTGGGATAGTAACTAACAGTGAAGTGGTCAAAGCACACTTAATTATGACACCCAGCTGTTAATGTAGCCATGCTACCATAACATAAATGGTATGAATTCAACAAGATAAATTATACGACCACTTGCATAACATGACATAAATCTAATATTGATATTTGGATATCTTTAATCAACCTTCGATAATGTGGTTAGACCTTCTATAACAAATTCATGCATTTAGATTTCTAATGAATGTTTTTTTATCACCTTAGAATCACACACTTTGAAACAATTACAGGACACTTGATATCTGAAATAATAGGGAAACACTTGTCGAATCCAGTAAATGACTTTGGTGATGGTATTCAATTGTTTTTAATGTTGATTTACATTTAGTTGTACTGTTATTGTACAGGTAAGTTGCTGAGAACATATTATCTTTTATAGCAATGACCTGGGGAATATTTGCAGGGGGAGGAGACAGAATGAATGAGCCAATTAGAAGCCGCTGAAAAATATGTAGCCATGTTGTAATGGGAGCCTGACTGAAAATCTGGGCAAACACACCTACTCTTACAGTAAGTCCCATTGGATCATACTTACCTCATAGATTCACAAAATCCATTTAACATGCGCAGAAACCTCCAGAAGCTCCCAGAAGCTCCCAGATCTATAGAAAAGTTTAAATACAAGTATCCTCGGATTGGGCTGAGAAAAATGCATTGTCACTTTCCAAACGTCATACATTTATTTCAAATGAGTGAAACCGTAGTGGTTTCACTCATTCTCACAAACATGGTAACACACGACGTATATTGCGATGACATAAAGCGGGCACAGACCTTTCCCAACCACAGGACTGTAGTGTTTTAACACCTCCGTTGGCGGGACCCAGCTCCCCTCATTAAGAGATCAGCCTGGATAACAGCATGTCAGCTGGAGTGTACGAGCCAACTGATCGATACAGCCAAAGCAGCCCAGCCTGTCCCCCAGAGTTGTGGCCTCAGCTTGGCTCTGACACTTTTAGGCCGTAGGAGCCTGGGACTCTCCTGAGAGCTCTCCCCTATCAACCGACGCTGAGCTCGGTTCAACATCCCTGTGTCTGGGCTGCACTGTTACTCTCGGCGGTCTCATTGCAGCGTGCCTAGTTTCTAATTTATTTCTCGTCATCGCTAGCTTGCGAGATGCCTCACTCTGGCCATTTTAAAGTGAGGCGGAGGAACAGTTGGAGGCGTTTTTTCTGACAGTTCCATAATGGGCTGCTTTGGTGTGTTTGCGTTAACCCATCCCTCCCAATCGGAAGGCTGCGATGCTTCCTTCATGGGGAATGATGGATGACTGGTATGTGGAGCCAGAACATGTCTCTATCTCATCGAGGAGGAGGAAGTAGCCATTGAAAGAGGAAAAAAAACAAGGATGTACAGAGATGGGTGAGAAACGACGTAGGAGAAAGGCAGAAATGTGAAGAGTCGATGGAAGATTCGTTCCATCAGTGTCTTATCAACAGCTCACAGTAGTGTTTGCCTGATAAGTCGTTACTCTCCCAACTCTGGCCCAATCTATTAGGGGATTTAAATGTTCATTAAGTTTAATAGAAGCCTAGCGGAGGACTAATACCCTCTGATAAATGTCTGCAAACCTGGCAACCCTCTCCAATTCCTGCAGCGAATGAAATGCATGGTGGTGATAAGGTCAAATAGGACAGACACAACCCAACCCAAAACTTTTAGTTTGTTTGTGGAGAAGCATTATCCACCTATTGGGTCCTTGAATATTCAAACAAGCAATATGTAAAGTCATACTGTGCCTATTGAGTAGCATAGGACGCTCTCTCTCCCTCTCTGGCTTATACTTTTCAGATATGATGTACTGATCCACAAACCCAGTGTGATCCAATGTGATGGATTCCTCCCTAAGACTGTTACCAAGAGGAAATAATGCATTTTACACCCAGTAATCTGTCCATAAATCACTAGGCTAACGCAATTAAGCTAAAGAGGAAGGGGGAACAAAGAACTCTCTTCTTCCCTTCTCACTTCTCCTTTATCTCCCCCTTACCTCTGCGTTCATTTCTCCCATCTCTCCCCTCGCCTTTCTCCAGCTCTCCCTTCACTGCTCCTTTCTCCCATCTCTCCCTTCTCTTTCCTCCCATCTCCCCCTCCTTTCTCCCATCTCTCCTCTCTCCATCTCTCCCCTAACCTCTCCTTTATCTCCCCCTCACCTCTCCTTTCCTTTCTCCTTTCTCCCATCTCTCCTCTCTCCTTCATCGCCCCCTCGCCTCTCATTTCTCCCATATGTCCTCTCTCCTTTCTCCATCTTTCCCCTCCCTTCTCATTCATCTCCCCCTCACCTCTCCTTTCACCCTCTCTGTCCTCTCTTTCCTTCCATTTTCCCACCCACCTCTCCTTCACCTCCCCATTACCTCTGCTTTTCTTTCCTCCCATCTCTCCCCTCCTCACCTCTAAGAAATAAGCTGTATCGCTTCACAGTAAAGTGAATGCCTGGCTCACCCACTCATTACTCCTGACGCCCCCAAAGCCTTTATAATGCAGAACATACACACACACATAGAGGGAGGGCAGGGGAGGAAGGGATGAATAAATTAAATTATTATTTGGAAACGGGGGTTCAAAAAGTCTATTTCACACTCTTGCATCAGAGCTCGGCCCCTAAGTTACCTAGTGGCCCAGATACCCAAGGGAAGTATTAACTGACGCTTTACTGTAGGGAGAGGATGGTCCATCGCTCGCTCCACTCATCTTTAAGAGAAGGAAAGATCTAGGATCTGTCGCTTCACTCGTCTTTTTAAACGTGTGACGCACACAAGTACAGAAGACTTTAAAGGAAACACTCCAATTAACTCTGAGACTGAGAAACACACAGAGAATCTCAGCAGGTCACACTCTTCCTCCTTCCGTTGTTAACCAAACTGCACAATATCTCTTCACGGTTGGCCAATCATATTGATTGACCAGCACTGTTTTACAACAGCATGGAGCAATAGATTCAGAGTTCTACCTCAAATTGTTTTGTCTGATGGAAAACAAATGCATTAATCCGCTCACGTAACATAACAGACAGGAATAAGAGTGTGCCATCGGATACATCACCACCTCTGTAGGTTGTGTTGTCTATTCCTTTTCACCAGTCTTCCAGCCTCCTTGTGTCAAGGTGTCAGCTCCCATAGACAGCTGGTGGTGCTGGACCTCATGTCTGGGCCCAGTCAGGCGTGCTGCTTCAACCCTCAATACTGCAAACGCACGTTTTAGGTTTTACCAACCTTATGATTACATTCCCTTTGAAAAACGTTCCCGGACATCGACAACTTACCCTAACACCCTGGATAGACCATATGGGTTTGGAAAAATAAATGTACACGTGTACTTTAATCGTCCAGACTGATCGCATGTATCACTGATCGTCTGTTAGAGTCGAACCCACCTCTACTGTAAAGTCTTTTTTTCTTCTAAACCCACACAAGGTGAATGATAGATTACTCAAAGATGAATTGAGAAATGTAATTAAATCAAATACAAATAAAACCCTCAGATCAGCCCAATGTATGATTACATGTGTCAAGATCAAACCAATTGTTAACAGAATATGCATTTCAGGTGAAAAACACATCCATGCATATGTTCAGTTTTTTAGCTGTGTCACTCAAGGAAATTCTGAGACTTCAACTGAAGTCACTCCAGCATTGTCTTGGTTGTTCGCTTCTGGTTGTTGTGATGCTGAAAAAATTATATGAAATTAAGTCGTAGTCAAAATCCAATTATTTTATTGACAAATGCACATAATAACTTTGTTGTTCAGAGCATGTTATGTGTCTTCTATTAAGGTATGTACTCTGCATTTGAGTCCGTTTTTCCTTCCAACAATCCTAACCAGTCTTCCTGCTGCTGCGAAGCATCCCCTCATCATGAAGTTCCCACCACCATTCTACACCATAGGGTTTATTTTTTGCATGATTACTAATATCGGGCGGATGTCCAGGTCTATTGGGCGGATGTCCAGGTCTATTGGCCGGATGTCCAAGTCGTAACGTCTTCCATAAAAAAAAAGGGTTCCTGTGAACTTCCAGCTGTCCAAACGGTCTTCCAGTAGCAATTATTTTCTAACATTCCTCACGTGCCTTTATACAATTTCTATTCGAAATTGAGACATACTGTAGATCTGAAATAACTTGATGGCAGAGCCACAGGCTAAAAGTGAAAGAGATAAAGCAAAGAATAAATAAGAGAGATGTTTGCCATTACTTATTGAGGAGGAGAGCAGACAGTGGGGAGGAGGAGAGCAGACAATGGGGAGGAGGGGAGGAGTGGAGGCATAGTGGGCCTACGGAGTTTGAGCAAGTGTCAGGCTTGTATTGATAAAAATCTTGCTCTCATCTTTTCTGTTCTCATTCTTTCCTCCTCTCTCCACCTCCTCTCTTTGCCTCCTCTCTCCACCTCTTTCCTCTGCCCATCTATCTCTTTCTCTCTCTCTCTCTCTCTCAGTCTTTTAGTCAGTGTCACCTCTCCATGAGCTCCCTTTGTTAAATCAAAAACATTGTTCTGTGCTTCGTTAACTTCTCTACTAGCTAGCTGTCTCAGGTAATTATTTACCTGCTGGTGATTGGTCCCGGTGCCTCAGTGCCTTCAGAGGACTTGTGTTGGCTAAACTTCTATGTCTAAGCATGCCTTAGGAAATTCCACACTCACACAGAACCCTTCTAAAACCAGCCTAAACCTGTGTGTCAGCATGTATTATTCTGTGAAAATGTGTCGCTCCTACGCAGCGAGGTTCCATCACCCCACCACTTCACACCCTCTCCTTTCTCCTTCTACCCCGTCTTCTTCCTTCCTAACCTCCTCTTTCAATCCGTACCTGCTCTAAAAATAGTGCTGCATACCTCTCCCCAACAGTACACCTCTACGGAGGTATTCCCTGAGGGCCCAGGTCTCGGCGGCAGTGTGCCCAGGCATACCTGCTGCTGTCTCTGGGGACATTAGAGGCTCCCCTGCAGCTTCCTCTGTCCTCCGTTCTGCAGCAAAGCTAAAGCCACACAACCGGAGATGGAGGCACACCCATGACAGAAGCCCGGTGTTGATGTGTTCTGGATCTGCTTACCACTGCTAAACAGAAGCAAGCGGGAGGGCCATGGAGAGTTGCATCTCAGAGAATGTTTGAGTGTTTGTTTGCTAGCTCCCAATGAGAGGTGAAACATTGTGTATGGTTCTGGTGTCCAAGTGCCAGTCCCAGTTTGCTTCACTTACAGCCGTGTTTTCATGAGCGGATCATTTAAGGATGTTGCGTCAGCGGTGCAAGGCATCAGGTCATTAGCAGGTGAAATCATACAGAACACCCTGAGGCTCCACACAGAGATTCTGCCAATATAACAACATGCAGGATATTATTTTTAGTATATTTTTTTTTCACGCAGGGCAGTGAGTTAGGGTTTGAGTTGTTAATTCTATTTACAGCTTCACACCTTCCGGGAGCGGTTTTCTCACAACAGAGAGAAGGAGGAGATTATATGTTACAGATGGAATTTACAATTTTGGGGACGTCTTTACAGAGGGAAACAGAATCCCCCACAGACACTCTCTCTGTTTCTTCAGATATCCTCGGCTAATGGGCATACTACTGAGAAAGCAACTATCCAAGAACAAACATTTCAACTAGCAAAGGAGGATGGATGGAAGTACTGAGAGATGAACAAGGAGGAATGAGTGGTGAACAGCAGAGGAGTGGGAACTGAACGGTAGAGGAATAAGAGATGGAAAGTATACGAAAGAGAGATAAATGGTGGAGAAGCGAGAGATAAACAGTTGAGGGATGAGAGACAAATGGTAGAAGACTGGGAAATTATTGGTGGAGGAATGAGCTGCAGAGGAGTAAGATATCAACAGCAGAGGAATGAGATATCAACAGCAGAGGAGTGAGATATCAACAGCAGAGGAATGAGATATCAACAGCAGAGGAGTGAGATATCAACAGCAGAGGAATGAGATTTCAACAGCAGAGGAGTGAGATATCAACAGCAGAGGAGTGAGAAATATATGATAGCGGAATGAGAGATGAATGGTATAGGATGGAGAGATAAATGCTATAGTAAGAGATTAATGCTACAAGAGTGAGAGATGAATGCTAGAGGAGTGAGAGATGAATGGCATAGGATGGAGAGATAAATGCTATAGTGAGAGAATAATGCTTGAAGAGTGTTAGGTGAATGGTACAGGAGTTAGAAAAACGGTAAATGGCTCTTTTGTGGATAGAGGTGGTGACTCTCCTGAAAGGCAATCTGTGAATTGGAGTTGTTCTCATAATTAAGAAGCGGGAGCTACATTTGTACAAAACAACGACGCAACTTTAAAAAACATGGGAAGATAAAGCAGAACGCATTTCTAACCTTTGCTATGTGTTTGAATAGGATGGTTGGACTTTTCTCTCTTGCAACTTGAGTGGAAGCTTTTATCAGTCTCTCTAGTCTAAGTTCTGGAGGATGAGAGCAGAGAAGCTCATTAGAAGGGAGGACAGAGATGTCATAACAGGTATTAAAACGAGATTTTAATTATATGTATATGCACTCAAGAAAAATATAAACGCTACATGTCAAGTGTTGGTCCAATGTTTTATTGTATAACGGATCCCGGAACACAATCCAATACACTAATACATTCTCTGTTAATCTAGTATAACCATCTGCCATTGGTTTTCAAAATACAAGATGATCTATCCAAAACACTAATACATTCCCTGTTAATCTATTATAACCATCTGCCATTGGTTTTCAAAATGCAAGATGATCTATCCAATACACAAATACATTCCCTGTAAATCTAGTATCACCATCTGCCATTAGTTTTCAAAATGCAAGATTATCTATCCAATACACTAATACATTCCCTGTTAATCTAGTATCACCATCTGCCATTGGTTTTCAAAATACAAGATTATCTATCAAATACACTAATACATTCCCTGTTAATCTAGTATCACCATCTGCCATTGGTTTTCAAAATACAAGATTATCTATCAAATACACTAATACATTCCCTGTTAATCTAGTATCACCATCTGCCATTGGTTTTCAAAATACAAGATATAGAAATAGATGTTGTGTTATTACACCGTCCTCTTTTTCTTAAAGTAATCTTGTCACTAGCCAAGATCAACTGTTGATATTTTGTTTCTTCTGTGAATTCAAAAGCTTTGCGGAATCATAATATCTGTATGCAATGGAGGCTGCAGTATTTATTGGAAATCCTGTAACGGCCCTCAAAAGGAGAGATACACTTTTATTTTTAAATATCATAACAAAACACACATGTCTTTTTGAGGACATGAACATATTTGGGATTTGAGGACCTGAACCTAATGGGTTAATGAGGACCTGAACCTAGTGGTTTAATGAGGACATGAACCTTTTGGGTTGATGAGGAACTGAAACTATTGGGGATAATGAGGACATTAACCTATTGGGTTAATGAGGACCTGAAATTATTGGGGATAATGAGGACATTAACCTATTGGGTTAATGAGGACCCAAACCTATTGGGGATAATGAGGACCTGAAACTATTGGGTTAATGAGGACCCAAACCTATTGGGGATATGAGGACCTGAACCTATTGGGGATATTATAACCTGAACTTATTGGGGATATGAGGACCTGAACCTATTGGGGATATGAGGACCTGAACCTATTGGGGATATTATAACCTGAACTTATTGGGGATATGAGGACCTGAACCTATTGGGTATATAAGGATCTGAACCTATTGGGATATGAGGACCTGAACCTATGGGGTATATAAGGATCTGAACCTATTGGGATATGAGGACCTGAACCTATTGGGGATATGAGGACCTGAACCTATTGGGATATGAGGACCTGAACCTATTGGGGTATATAAGGATCTGAACCTATTGGGGATATGAGGACCTGAACCTATTGGAATATGAGGACCTGAACCTATTGGGGATATGAGGTTTTGTACATTAGCTCCCTTATAGTTTTCCTGTTTGGGTTTTAATGTGTTGTGCTAGAGAGTGTGCTGTAGGTGGCAAACCCAGCATTCTCTTCTTCTGCCGGCACATCATTCACCAGTTACTCCTGAGAGACGCTTGCCACAGCTCTGCCTGCCGTGACCAGTGCTGTTAGTAAAAGAGAGGGAGAGAGGGAGAGAGAGAAAGAGACAGGGAGAGAGAGAAAGAGACAGGGAGAGAGAGAAAGAGAGAGGGAGAAAGAGACAGGGAGAGAGAGAGACAGGGAGAGAGAGAAAGAGAGAGGGAGAGGGAAATAGTAAAAAAAAAGTGGCGTAGTGCTTGGTTCCGTGATCTGGGCTGATTCAGGCCGTGACCAGTCAGGGCACGTCTGCTGATTTGATACATGCTCCTGTCCTGCAGTGTGTAGCCTGAGGAACACACACACCACACACACACAGAGGCGAGGGAAAGTAATGGTGGAGAAAAGTTGACCACTGTCCTGGGAAATATGTTTTATGTCCCTCAACAAGCCAAAATAACTGCTAGCTTCATTGACACAGGCTTTTTCACTCGCAAAGAAAAAGAACTGGGAGGGGGGTTGGTGTCGGGGCGTTTTCGTTACGAACAGAGAGCCATGAAATATGAACAAACTCAATTTCAAGCTGATCCCTTTAGGAGAAGCACTCTTGTCCCTCAAGAAAGGGTTTTAACTGTCTCGCTACTGCTAATACTAAAGTAGGTTTATTCTTATAATATACTGTAATACGACTACTTTCTTTCCATATTCTGTCAGTTTTTAAGATTATCCGTTTGGCATGAGTATTATAATGGTTTTACGAGTCTTAGTTTGGAAGCACAAACTTAGACATCAACAAAAGCCATTTGCTCCAGCTAGCGGTGATTTTGCAGGAATTCAACTTTTTTCAGGGAGATGCTTGGTTTTTCCCCAAATATATGAAGTCATCAACATTCTGCAGCTCAGATCCACTGTAGATGCTGGATGCCACTGGGCTGGTGGTGCTTGATTGAGGACGGTTCACTCTTGCACTAAAAGCAAATTGAAACTGCATAACAATTGCTACTGTCCAAACTGTCTACAGCAATGGTATCCACACATTTACTTCCCCCAGGGCAGTGATGGGTTTACAGCCTGCCCATCTGGCATTGAGTTAGGCTGTGCTCCAGGGCATGTCTGCGTGTCTGCACCAGTCAAGGGCTAGCTAATTCACATCTCTTTCTGGTCTCAATTAGTCACTGAATGCCTATATATCTCTCTCTGTCCTCGTCTCTCTGTCCTCCTCTCTCTGTCCTCTTCTCTCTCCTCCTCTCCCTCTACACCTCTCTCTCTCTCTGACTCGTTCACTCCGTCTTCCTTCCTGCCAATTTTCTTCTCTTCACCTCTCCCCCTCTCCCTTCTCCCTCATCCATTCACTCTTCCAACGCTTTCTCTTCATAACTCCCTCAACCCATCTCTCTCAATACCTTCATTCACACATCTCTCTCCCACCCTCCCCCCTCCAACTCTTCTCTCCCAATTCACTCCACCTCCCTCTCTCTCCCTACCTCTCTCTCTCCATCTCTCCTTCCCTCTCTCTCCCTCCCTCCCTCTCTCCCTCCCTCTCTCTCTCTCTCTCTCTCTCTCTCCCCCTCTCTCTCTCTCCCTCTCTCTCTCCCTCTCTCCCTCTCTCCCTCTCTCTCTCCCTCTCTCTCTCCCTCTGTCTCTCTCTCTCTCTTTCACCATCCCATGTATCTCACCATTTCTCCTCTTCTTTGTGTTGGCCTTTCTCTCTCTGTCTCTCATTGTAATTCGTTTGTTGTGGCGATGGTCCTAGTTCTGGTGGGCTGGCGCTGAGGAGGGCAGTGGGTCAGAACACAGAGACAGATGGCACTGACTCCCCCCTCCCCTCCTCTCCCCCAGGGTGCCTCGTTCCCACTCTCTCACACTGATAATGTGTTGGGCCCATCTCTCAATCCAAGGTCAAATATTTACGTCACAATTACCATACATGCCTAACAATCTATTTGTCAAATTAAAATATCAACCCTAAGTGAGGCTCTGAACGTAAACTGCAACACCGTCAATAATAAAATAACACTATAAACAAGCCACGGTTCTCTGGCAGACTATGAGACATCATATCACACCAAAGCCTTTGAAGACAAGACGCATCCCAAAGGTATTAATTTAATTTCATCTCAAATAACCCCTTCCTCCGTCTTTGAGGATGGCACAGATTATTTTTTTTATTTGCTCAACCTGTCTGGAATAATACTTCTGCACAGTGCTGTAGATGGTTCTCTATAATGGGACATAATCATGTGAAAGTATTAGACAGTGATTAGCTCAGTGATGTTTCCGTCTGTTTTTCTATTCCTCCTGATTCACAGTACAAACACATGGCAGGAGAGAGAGGTAGGGAGAGAGAGAGGGAGTGAGAGAGGGAGAGAGAGAGGGAGTGAGAGAGGGGGAGAGAGAGAGACACAGATGGAGAAAGGGAGAGAGAGAGAGACAGAGGGAGAGGTAGAGAGGGAGAGACACACAGAGGAAGAGAGGGAGAGAGAGAGACACACAGAGGAAGAGAGAGACACAGAGGGAGAAAGGGAGAGAGAGAGAGAGAGACAGAGGGAGAGGGAGAGAGGGAGAGACACACAGAGGAAGAGAGGGAGAGAGAGAGACACACAGAGTAAGAGAGAGACACAGAGGAAGAGAGGGGTGCGATTTGTCCCTTTTTAACATCAGCTGTTGCAACAGTGAACTCTTGGGCCAACATCAATTCCTCTGGATCAGTGAGTGACAGGAGACGGAGGCTGGGATACATACAGACGCCCCGTAAAGGAGGCAGAGGGAAGAAACACTGAGGGAGGCCGGGATACATACAGACGCCCCGTAAAGGAGGCAGAGGGAAGAAACACTGAGGGAGGCCGGGATACATACAGACGCCCCGTAAAGGAGGCAGAAACACTGAAGGAAGCAGGGGGCTACGGAGAGAGAATGAAACTGTGAAAGAGGAAAAAGAGAGACGTAGAGAGAGAGGGAGGGAGACAGAAGGAAATTGCCAGAGGAAAGCGAGAATAAAAGTGAGAGGCAGCAGGAGATGTGTAGGTATACTAAGCGTGATGCAGAGGTTTGGCCTCCCAGGACTGAGAGGATAAACTGGGTCAAGGTGACGTCCCCTGCTGTGGTAGCCTGCTCCAGGTTGCTGTGACGAATGCCCCAGCCTCAGGCATCCCACCTCCTCTGTCATATCTGTCTGACAGGTGTGTCTGTGTGTCTCTGTTCAGTGTCACGTTATCAAAGCGTGTGTATGGGTGGAACAAGAAAACGCTACAAAACCTTACTAAAGCAATTTACTTCAACCTCCGTATTTGTCACACCTTAGCACTGTCCTGGACGCGGCTGCAGAACCCCGGACATGGTTGGTTGTCTGCTGGCTTACAATATGTCTCCGTGCTCGGTGAACTGGAGTGGACTGGAGTTTGAGTATGAGTTGTGATTGGAAGATGTGTGTGTAGTGTTCCTGAATATTTTTGGGGGCTTTTTTTTTGTCCCATACTTTTTAGGCTTCATTTTGAATTGTGGGTTAGGGTTATGTACATTTTAGGTGTTAAAGTTATTAAGGATAAGGTATGGGTTCGGATTAGTAAAACAATTATATTTAAGGGCAATCAACTTTGGTGTCCCAGTTTGGATAGCTATGTATACATATGTAAGTTTAGGGTTAGAGCTTGAGGAATTTGATTAATTTGTTGGTGTTAGGGTTTCGGCTAGAGCTACTGGAAACCTTTGTTGATGGTAGAGTTAGGGCTAGATGAACTGTAATAATTTGTTGTTGTTAGGGTTAGGGCTAGAGTCATTTTTAATCATTTGTTGGTGTTAGGGGCTATTTGTGCTTAAACCATTTGTTGGTGTTAGGGTTAGGGGCTATTGGTGCTTGAATCATCTGTTGGTGGCAATAGGATTTAAATCATTTTGTGGGTCTGCAAAATGGCTGAAAACATGAAATTGTTGTATTTCTGTGTGTGTGTCCTGATTGAATTTATTGATAACCCAGTGTGATAGTTGAAACAAAGGGACGGTGCTTACAACGCTCATGTTACACCCAGGAGAACACACACTGCTGCCAATATTAGGTTTATTCTCACAACTTCTGAGACCGATACCATTCCATTTCATTGGAAATCATAACAGATGTTCCTTCTGTTTTGCAGTGAATCTACTTGACACGTCCTCGATATCAGGAGACTGGGGCTGGCTAACATCTCCATCACATGGGGTAAGATGCGCCTCTCAGAAATCTGTGTATGTGCCTGTGTAATCCATCACAAGATTAACAGTAACTGAGCGCTTTGAATCCCTAAATTAACTACGTAGAACATCGGGGGAGGTAGCCTCAACTTAGTTGTTGCTTTAAATTGCTCTGGAGAAGTTAAATAACTGAAACATGGAGTGAAGACAAGTGGTAGGATGAGATGGAATGGGAAAAACTTTTTAGAAAGGGAAAAGAAGCCCAAAGCAATTTTAGACACAGTGAAAATACATGCTTTAATGTATTAAAAAAGGAGAGAGAGATCAGCAAGAGAGACCAGCAAGAGAGACCAGCAAGAGAGATCAGCAAGAAAGACCAGCAAGAGAGACCAGCAAGAAAGACCAGCAAGAGAGACCAGCAAGAAAGACCAGCAAGAGAGACCAGCAAGAGAGACCAGCAAGAGAGACCAGCAAGAGAGACCAGCAGCAGAGACCACATTGTATTAAATTAGCCAATCTCAGCATGATTAGTGCACACAAACACACACCTACACAGATACATTAAGGCTGTCGCTATCCACTTTATTCTTATTACAAATATTCACCACTCTGATTTACCCAGCATGCTTTACTCCCCACAGAGACCAATCAGCTCATTGTCTGCTGATGGGATCATTAAGAACCAGACATTAGGGTGCAGCGTCTGGGAGACGGCAGTGCAATGTTGGGTTTAACATTCTGAGACTTTCAGGCAGATTTCAAATCTTCATAACATGTTACGGAATTCTCATTTCTTTATGAGAGAAATGCCTTTAAAGGCTATGCAGTTAAAGACCGGATCACGATGGTTAGAAGAGACATATATAACAACACTTGTTGCCAAATATACGCACATTCACCTGCATTTATCTTAAATAAATATAATATAGTTATAATAATTATCTAAAAATGTACATTCGTTGTTATTAAATTGCATCAAAAAGCACTTAGGAATGGTTAAAGAAGAGACGCGAGACAGTTCCGAATACAAATCCTGTGGTGAGATCTGAAAACAGCAGGTTCTGGAGTATACCCCACAGACATGGAGGAATTAGACACGTTTTCTACAGAAAGATGTGCCAAATTGTCAGTAGAACAATCCAGGAAGCTCAAGGTTTATTTTTCTGCAGTTACCTTTGTCAAAGCCTGAACTAACTCACGAGTGTCTTAAGATGTATTCATGTAGTTATTTCCTTTTTTTTAATGAAATTAAAATGTTCATCCTTAAGTTTACAAAATAGCATTAGGTCTACAAATCCAATTACAAGGTGTGGAAACCTGCAGTGGCATGGTCGTTGTGAGGTCTCTCCCAGGTGTGTGTGTGAGGGTGTGTGTGAGACCTCAAAATAAGCTGTAAAGATTAGGGGACAAAAAAGGATTGGCATCAAATTGAAGTGTGTGTGTTTGTCCGCGTGTTTGTGTGCATGTGTGTGTGTGTGTGTGTGTGTGTGTGTGTCCAGCAGCGGTGAGTGGCTGAGCTTTTGTAGCATTGCCCTTGTGGGGCTCTCCCCCATGGGTCTGTGATAAATGGATGTTATGACAGCTTCTGTCATGAGAATTGCACACACACACACAGACACAGACACACACACAGACACACACAAACAGGGGTCATTTTGTCACTTTGAGTGAGTATAAGTTACAGAATGTGCCACCACAGCAACACCAGAACGACTGACAGACTGGCAGACAGACTGAAATACAGACCGGCATGCAGACTGTTATACAGACTGACATACAGGCTGACATAGAGTCTGACATCCAGACGGACGGACAGACTAGACAGGTGTGAGGAGATGGAGAACAGGTATATTACTTTATCCATGGGGAAATGCAGAACGGCAGCAGTGAGATTGGGCTTGAGGTAGATAGATTCATGTGTGTGTGTGTGTGTGTTACCGTGGTTCTGGCATGGATTACAATCGTCTCCCCACTGCTCATGGAGTGTGGAACTCTGGGCAGGCCTGGCAAGAGACAGAGACAGATACCAGCGTGTGTGTCAGTAAGGTAGAAGATAGAGAGGGGGATGGTTACCGCTGGATGAATGGATAAAGAGGAGGTGGGGAGGAGGTGGGGAGGAGGTGGAATTTTATTGTTAACATTTAAAAGCTTGTGACTGAGTGTGTCTCACTAAAGATGAAGCATTGAAAGCAAATGTCACACAATGTCCTGTGTTTTATGGCCAATATACCACGGCTGAAAATTGTTGTTAGACACAATGCATCGTGGCAATATTCATAAAACCTGTGAGATGACTTGCAATTCTAAAATAGTTTATCCGCCTTTATAAAATAGTTTTATTACCAACTGAACATAAGCATTACAAAATGATGTCATGTCATGCCCATGGTTTACCATCTAATATACCACAGCCGTCAACTAATCAGATGTTATTGTGGTTTTTCCGAAGGTTCCCAGGTTCAACATCCCTTTGTCCGGTTCACCAAATCATTGTTAGGTTCAACATCCCGTTGTCAGGTTACACCATCCCGTTGTCAGGTTCAGCATTCCCTTGTCAGGTTCAGTTTCCTGATGTCAGGTTCACCATCCAGTTGTCAGGTTCACCATCCTGTTGTCGGGTTCACCATCCTGTTGTCGGGTTCACCATCCTGTTGTCGGGTTCACCATCCTGTTGTCGGGTTCACCATCCAGTTGTCGGGTTCACCATCCTGTTGTCGGGTTCACCATCCTGTTGTCGGGTTCACCATCCTGTTGTCGGGTTTACCATCCTGTTGTCAGGTTTCCATAATAAATATTTGGTCTGGCTGGACCAAGGCACTACAGGCAGTACAGCGCCTGAAAGAGGAGCCCACAACCGTCTTCTTCGTTAGGGACTTACACACGTCAGCTGTATCTATAAACATTGTTTGAATAAAGTGCTTCCGATCTTTCTGTGCCCTAATCCATTAGAAATCATGTGATCGGATAGAACAGAGAGTACAGCATGAACAGGCATACATCCACCACTGAATATATCCACCTCCTCCAGCAATGTCCTTTGGTCTGGAAGTGTCTACATTTTGTTACAGAATCAATGGATACCAGGAGTTTTTCATAAAACAACAGAACTTGGAAATGTTGCGGAAATCAGTTAGAACATCTTCTGTCACCTTTTTCAACAACACAAATAAATTTTATATCAGGCTTTTGTTTCAATTCAAATAAGATTAAGTTACATTTGGCAGATCTGAACACAATACGTCAGAAAGGTGAGAAATGCCATACTTACCACTGTACCATACCGTATAGTTTAGTGTTTTTCAGAATAGATCAAAATGAGCTCTCAGAAGAGCAGTTGCCTATTCTTAATTGCATTACTTCAGGTATCTGTAGTAATATTATGTCTAATGATATAGCAAAATATCACAAACAACATCACCATAATATGCTCTAAATTTATAATGTACTGTTCAAAATGAAACCATTAGAAAAGTGCTATTTAAACTTTCCTATAGCCTACATAAAATGAACATGTTTGTAAAGCAGTTAAGAGCTGCCACAACCTTTCAATTTGCTTGCAATTGTCTGCTCTTTTTCCAATTGTCGGACACCGAAGCAGAGTTTGAATTGCGCAGAAGTGTAGTTTTAGGCAGAGCACTGGTGTTGGTTCA
The DNA here is from genome assembly GCA_016801125.1 of Novumbra hubbsi. Taxonomy (NCBI): domain Eukaryota; kingdom Metazoa; phylum Chordata; class Actinopteri; order Esociformes; family Umbridae; genus Novumbra; species Novumbra hubbsi. Next base: position 43,812 of record JACXGK010001637.1, read on the forward strand.
CACTGAATGTGCTCAGGCAGCCCTGATGTCATCACCCTGAGCTGAGACAGGAACATAAAGCACAATAATCTACCTCCCAAATGGGTCCGAAAAATCTCTTGCCATTTTAGTGCATTTAGATGAGACAAGCATTACTTATTACACAAAGACTAACGCGTAGTCAATTTGATCGTATACTTCCGCAGAGACATAAAGGTGAAAATGTCGGTTCGCTGTGTTAGGCTTCATGACTTCATATCCTCAGAATGGAGAGGTACGGTAAGTAGAAAGGGCTGGGTCAAATATCTAACGTAGATCGGCCGGGAGAGAGGTTTTAAAACACATTTGACCAGGGCTGACCGATGGGACACATGACACACGGTAATAGACTGCTGATAGACCCGTGTGGTCGCGTGGGTGTATATTATGTCCACGGGAGAAAGTAAGAAGGATTGAGAGGTCGTCATTATCACCCCCTAGTTCCAGCCCATGCCTGTGTCTCGTTTATGACATCATGACGGATCGTGTCTCCCTGTCAGGGGGCCCCCTTCCATCCAATTTAGTCAGGCAGCACGGAAGACGCCCGTTGGAAACACCAGGAGCCCAAGAGAGCCGCGGAAACTTAGTCTCTGTCTCTTTCTCTCTCTGTAGCGATCTCCCTCTATCTCTCGCCCCCTCTCTCTCTCTCTCTCCCTCCCATACACACTTACGCACACATACAGTATGTCAGTAGCTATCAGGCAGAGAAGGAAGACTTCATTATCTTGCCGTCCGCTCCTTGTCTGCCATGATGGGTTCATCCACCAGCCGCCCTGCGATGCGATCGATACTGCTGACAGGACTCTGGGTGTGTGTGTGTGCGGGTAAGGGGGTGATGAACGGGGACAGTGGAAACCATGATTTGGATGAGATAATGATGAGCCCACGTGTAACACACCCCTCGCAGTCATTATCATCACGCACACACTCACAAACACGACCCCTCTATCAGGCACACACACGTAGCACTCTATCAGAAACACGCGCGTAGCTCTCCACCAGACACACACACGCTGAACTCCCTGAGGGTTTGAAGCAGGTGCAGTTGTCACCTGTTACAGTGTTTGATTGATAGTACAGATGGATCATGCCGAAAAACATCTCTGACACACACAAACAGCCACACACACTCACAGTGTCGGCGCCCAGGCTAGCCTCCAGAGAGCGAGAGCGATGGGAGCGATGGGGGACGTGGGGACCGGAGAGCGGGGCGACTTGGAAGGGAAAGGGAAGCTTATGACCTTGTGTCATTGATGAAATATAGCTTTGTGAATATACCGAGACCTGTGTACAAACACAAAGTGGCTTTTCAATGGTCAGTCATCAGGCCTGTTAGAATGTACAGACACTGGGTCTCAGTGATATGGGAAGGGATCATAAGAGATGCTTGTATAAATAGATGATACTAAAACTACAGACTACTTGCTCAACCGCACTACAACAAACACGCACACACACACACACACACACACAAAGTAAAAATGGATCTCAGAATAGACACCAATTACAGATTCCACCGACTGATACTAGACCTGTGCAATTAACACTTGTATTCTAAAAAGGTTATCGCTGTCACAACGCACCCATGCAAACACGCACACACACACACACACACACAAAAACGCACACAGTTGGCCGTCCAGGCTATTAAGAGATGCTGGGTTCATATACTGATAATGTGTGGTAGAGAGTGACTGGTGACACTAATGCGATATTTCCATTTTCCACCAGTATTAACATGCAGAACTGTTCCATTCCAAATAGACACCCTAACCACCTCTGCAAACCCCAGAGACAGGTAGAACAGCACACCACAGTAATTCCACATATAACTCTGACACATACGACAGCTATTCCACATATAACTCTGACACATACAAGAGTTATTCTACATATAACTCTGACACATAGCGCAGTTATTCCACATATAACTCTGACACTTTATCTTCGTTGTTTCTTTCCATTACAGTCTTGTTTCCCAATCCATCTGTTCATTGCTCTCTGTCTGATGAAATTCAGTTTTTCTGGCTTTTTGTCTGTCCGTCTGGTTAACAGATGTCTTTTTGTCTGTCCATTATTATATGTCAATCTGTCTGCTTGTCTGTGTGTCAAATTGTCTTCTCTTAATTTGCTTAGTTGGTGTGGAAACTAAGTGACTTATATTGAAAACAATACACAATTTATTCTGTTGTATTAAAATACGATGGATATTTTAGCTTTCAAATGGATTAGACATTTTAGAACTACTGTAGGTATACTATACAGTTATTTTGGCTCTATTCTTGAATCTTTTTTATTTTAAATCAAACAATTTAACTTTAAATTTTGAATGTTGTTAACAGCTGCATCATCTATAACGAGAATCATTTGGAATGTCAGTTGAACATGACATTCCAAGTTTGAAGCGAGTGATTCTAATGACTTGTCAATGCAACTACAATAGAAAAATATCAGGAAACAATATAAAAATCTAAGTTCATGTACATCGCTTGGCTTTGGTTTGCCATAATTGCTGATTGATAAATCTGTGGATCTTTTTCAGGCACCTGCAGTTTTTCAGGCACCTGCAGTACCAATCAGTTCCGATACTAGGCTATGATTCACCAACCTGGAAAGTTTGCATTGGTGGCAGTATTTGTAGAGGACCCAGGGTACCTAACTTCTTTTGTTAAACCCTTTTTTGCATCGTCGTGACAACATTAGTGGTACTCTTACGTGCATCGTCGTGACAACTAGTCCAATCTTACACTAATGCTGGGAACTTAAAATTGATGTTTGTCTCTACTGTGGCTTTGTTGATATGGATCTACATTCCCTCTTTTGAATACCGTTGTTTTGCTGATGTTGAGCGATTGTTATCCTGGTACCACACAGCCAATTTGCATATCTTTCTCCTCTAGGCTGATTGTCTTGGTGATCAGGCCTGCAATCCCGGTGTCCTTGTTAATGATGGTTGGGGTTTTGCAGAGCCATACAATCAAGGAAGAACAGGGAGTAAAGCAGGGGGCTGTGGACACATCCCTGGGGTTCCCCGTGCTAGGAATCAGTGACGAGGAGTGTTGTTACCTGTCCTCACAGCCTGAGGACCGCATGTCAGAAGATCTAGTATCTGAAAGTGAATAGTATCACAAAAGTCACTCATATATTCGGACAGGGTGTTTAAAAAAAAAATGACAAGCTAACCATTTGTGTTGGAAGAGTGTAGCTAACCTGTATCGTTTGCTATCTGATGTCAGAAATATTAATAGGGTCTCTTGAGAATGTTTATTTTTCTGTATATGTCTGTGTATATTGTGGCTGCATGTGACTGAGGCTTTACTAAGGTACTAGTGATTGTACTGACTTGTACTTCTCAGCCTTAGACATAGTTTCAGACTGAAGGTTCCAGGAGTTCAGATGTGTATGGTGCATGGTTGTTCATTTTTTGTCAGTAGGAATCCTTGGTAGTAAGAACCCTTCCAGGTATAAAAAAGATTATGTTGTGGAGGGTTGTAGTCTGTAGAATTCATGGGAAAAAGTCCCAGGTTGATATGTCCCATGTTTTAGTTGAAAACAACATCTCTTCAATTCCTCTTAAACAACCACCGGTTCTCCTTCTGTTTATCTTTCTACTCCTCTCTCATGGTTTCATCATCCCTCTGTTTTACCTCAGTATTTCCTTCCACCCCATCTCTATCTCTTTAATTCCTTCTTTCTTTTGATCCCTCTGTCACTTTCTGTCTTTCTCTCCCTCTCTCTGCATTTCTCTCCCACTCTCTCATTCTATCTATGCTCAAACGGACTCAAAGGTTCTTCCGAACCACAAACTAATCTGAAATTAAATCTCTCTAGGAGCAGAGCATTCTCAGATGTGGTTTTCTCTGTGATACAGTATGTGTTTCTGCCGGCGTGTGAACATTGATGAGAATGAGCAAGACTCTGTTAGGGGAGGTCTTACGGTGACAAGGGTACTACATCTGACTTCCGCCTGAATCTCTATGAGAGAAGACAGGATAGGTGTTATAGAGGGTTTGTGTGAATGCAGTGCCCCAAATTCACCCTCTTTCTGTGTTTGTATGTAGGTGCTGATCATGCTGACAATCTCCACTTAATCACTACCTCTTTCTGACAAACCCTAGAGATCTTCTTTTTGTACTCATGTAATCATTGTATTTCACCGTGTCTTTATGGTAGACTAGGTACACATTCTTTGAGAAAACCACGCTTGGTACAAAATAAGAAATGTATTGATGTGACCAACCTCTGCTAGCTGCAGGAGGCAGTTGTATTAAAGGTCTTTAGCTACAATCCATGATGAGCCTCTTTCTGATAAGTAAGACACAGGGACACTCTTGGAAAAGAGTGGCTGGAATAATATTTATATCAGACTGCGGGAGAAAAACCTTCATCAATTTTGTTTGTTTTTACAAAGTCGAACAAACAGAAATATTGCCTGATATTTCTTGACGTATTTCAACCCTTGAATTCAAACATAGAATTTCTGACAATATACAATTATAATTATGTATGGTGCACACTGTGTGTTTGCTGGTCTGTCAGGCAGTAGTCAGTCCGTAATTATTCAGTAAACAGTCAGGCAGAAGTCAATCAATAGCCAGTCAGTAATCATTCTGTAGTCAATCAGTAGTTAGTTAGTAGGGCAGAAGACTGTCAGTTTTTAATAACCTAACAGTGTTTTTTGTTGTTGTGTTCTTTACTGCCCATATCCTCTTCCCATTAACTCAGACAACTATCCTATCTCTTTGTGGTTAAAGGGATTATTCCACTTAAATGGAAATTATAAATAACTTGAAAAGAAACTAAAACACGAAAGAATAGAAGGACATCAAGGCAGAGACGGAGAAAGACATGTGATTATACATCTGAAGTGTTAGAATTCCTACAAAGGTCCTTTTCTGTATCCCTCTGAATATTTAAATGTGCCTCATCTTTATTAAAACACAACTACCAGTTGATTGGTTAAAATCCTCTCCGTTGACATTCTGTGTCCCAGAAACGTTGACCTAACAGTTACTGTGTGTGTGTGTGCGGGTGTAAGTGAAAGACAGAGTGAGATAGAGAGAAGAGAACTGGTGACGGCTGCCACATGTGATGTATCCTGATGGGAGATTGTCTGGCTTGACAGGCAGGAAACAGATGTGCAATTTACAGACCAATTAATTTATCTCTCTCATGCACACACACTCACACACACCCACTCTCATCCCAGCTTTCATGCACACACAGACACACGCTCGTCCGCTCATTGTGACTGTAGCAACAGAGTTGTCTCATCTCCCCGTCACTCAGGCAAACAAACACTCTGCGGAACACTCAGTGGAGCTGACAGCCGCCGGCCAATCACTGTAACCCTTTATCCCACTGTCACAACAAATTGATGCTTTATCCTTGCACAGATCTCTGTCCATCCGTTCATTAAGTCGCATGCTATATCTCAACCACAAACGGGCTGATTTTGACAAAACGTTGGTGAGTGACGCGTGTTTTGCCGAAGGTACCCAGCCTTTATAAAATGAAACAGACTGGCCGATTGACTGATGTGCTGATTAAAGGAGACGCACGCTTTTATCTCCTGCTTTGAGTGGAGGCAGGGATGCTCAGGGATAGGGGGAGAGAACTGTCATTTACAAACGCACACATTATTGTAATCAACCAAAATTTGTCACAGGCGATAACTCAAATGGCCCCAAGAGATTGCGTTGAATCACTTGCGTGGCTTGACATGTTTACTGTTAACATGTTGTACACGTATCTTGTGAACACACCAGGAAACAGCACCAGGTGTGCCTGATGCATCACAAGGAAACACCCAGCAACTCTGGACTTCATTCCTAGAGACGGAAGGTGGGGCCCCCAAGTGTATGAAGGGAGTATGGAAAAAGTTGTTGATGGGAAAGAGGGATAATG
>JACXGK010001637.1:49836-66164 GCA_016801125.1 Novumbra hubbsi
AGGAGGGGGGAGGAGGGGGGAGGGGGGGGGGGGGGGAGAGGTTGAGGAGGGGTGAGGAGAAGGTGAGTAGAAGGAGGTAGTGGGTCTCATTGGAAAAGTCCAGTGTTCTTAGCTAGAGCAAAATTCAGTTCGCTCCGGCCGAAAGCTCTTCTTAGGTCAACGCTTTGCCTTTCAATTACCCAGACACTCACATCATGCATTCAGCTCAGAGGGAACCCACTAAGCCCCAGGGATGGACACGCCCCCACGCTTGCACAAACTACACACACACACACACACACACAAATGGATGCACGTATGCCCACGCAGTCACAGACACACAAACACACTCTCTCTTATTCCCTACACACTGCTCAGTGGAAATAATCATTTTCGATAACCACTGAGACATTCTATTAAATAGGGTAAAAGCCTCCTCAACCATCTCCTTGGCAATTGATCTGAGTTCTACATCCGTAGAATCTGTCAGGAGTTTGGAAGTTTTAAAACATTCAAATGCAGACTTGCAATAGTACTTGGTGAAGCACAGTATTCATATGTGTGTGCTGTGATTCCCACTTCCTGGCTTGTCCCAGTCGATGACCCAATTGCTGGGTTAGATGCATTGGGTCTATTGAGCCTTATTAGCACAGGACTTGTATTATTTCTAATTACTAATTCATTCTTGTACGACAGCTCCAATACTTATACAGCTCATACACCCTAACCCCTACACCCTAACCCCTACAGCCTCTGAATGACGTCTCACATCATCATCGTGTTATCGTCACCCTGTTCTCATCAATGGGTTTTCGTCATCGTGTTTTCGTCATTGTGTTTTTCTTGTTGTGTTTTCGTCAACTTGTTTTTGTCATTGTGTTTTTGTCATTGTGTTTTTGTCATTGTGTTTTTGTCATTGTGTTTTTGTCATTGTGTTTTCATCATTGTGTTCTCTTCATCGTGTTCTTGCAAGTTCATTTGCTAACTAACTCACTGCAAATGTTATTGAGTCGCTATGCACCACACAAGGAGTATGACCAATGAGGTTTGAGTCACCAATGAGCTTTTACGCACAAAGGTTGTCGTGCTGATGAGATTTGACAGTTCGCGGTCACCGGTACGAGGCCCATGAATTCAGTTTGCATTGAATTGTGGGTGATATCAATCTTGCAAGAGAGCAACATTGGTCACTTGTCCCCTCAAGCTAAATAAAGGGACGAGGGGCAGCTTTTGTAAATTGGACTGGCACTTAAGATGGCAAACAAAACTTCATCCGATCTACGGATAGCAATTCCCTCGAGGGAAAGTGACTCGGGTGAATACTCAGGGGCTGTCTACTTGGTGAACGGTGTCCAGCGATACACTGCTCTCTGTACTACCGCATGGCTGGCACAGTATGTATCGTCAGTGCTTCAAGTGTTTAACCGACATGATCAACACCTTCAAGCGGTTTTATTACGGAAGAACGTGAAAGAAGTACATGGCTATCACAACTGATGTATTTGGTGATTATTGAAAACAACTGGAGTTAGTATGTACATTCTACCATGTATCCGGCCCATACACACACCACAAGTCCAAAGTCATGACCGTGTCTTTCTTCATGAAGCGGGCAGACAAGCATAAAAAATGGGTTCACCAAAATCGGTGCAAAAAACACATGGTGTCCTGGGGGCGAAAACAGCTTGTTGACGACAGAGACCAAAGGAGAAGGGGATGAAGGCGTGTGAGCCAGCAGGTGGGCTACATACAGGCACAGAGCATGGCAGGGCCACAGTGGAACGCACCGTTGATGGCAGAGTTACTGGAGCGGACCCACCACACCAGACTCCACTGCCGTGAGCTTGGAACTGGAAGAAGTGGCTCCAGGCGGCACACAGTCACCAACACTGGACAATGAACAGGGGAAAAACATCGCCCGGTTCACTACACTCGAATGGCCTGCAGAATCCCTAGACTTTGACTCGCTAGAGCATCTTTGGTGTGGGATAGAATCGTTTACCTGAACATTTACCCTTAAAGATCCCACAACCTGAAAAATGAAGTACTTTGAAGGAAGCAAGGATAACGTCAAATGTTGCATGTTGAACAGTGTGCGAACAACATTGTAATGTTGTTCTTCTAATCTACTCTTTTTAGAGGCAGTTATTGATTTTGAAGAAACACTATTAGCAGCACCTTGCAAACTTTTTACAAAAACACAAGGAGGCAAGTGAGGACAGTCAGTATTATCAGAGGACCTTAGAATTTGCTGTAAATCCTCAATCTAAATGTATTACTTCTGCAAAAGTAAAAATGTCTGTCACGGCATGTTCCTATGAAATTAAGATTACAATCAGATGATTTTTGCTTGCAAACCTATATTGACTCTCCCCACTAAAACTAATCCTCGGCAAATAGGGGTATAGATACATGATAAATGAGATATGACGGATGATTGGAAGAATGTCAGACCACTGGTTCTGTGGGGGCGAGGTTTCAGCCATCTGTGAGAGCAAATATCATTCCACAAATCTCAATGTTGAAATAGCTACCACTTTGTTTTAATGTGTAGATATACTTAAATTCCAATCAAAGTACAATATGTACTGTGAACAAATGTTAAAGAAAAATGTATGTTTGCATTGTATGAACTTAATATGAAACAAGAAATATCTTCCAATGAGAAAAATAGCCCATGTTTGCGTTATCCCCAAAACTCCAATGTCTTAGTGAAAATAACCCAGCATTTGTTCTGTCCAGTAATTACCCAGTTTTGGCTGACTACATAAACCACATTGGGTTGTTTTGAGCCTCTTAGCGAGTGTTCACAGCTGGGTAAGTGAGGAAGAACACACAAGAATACAACAATCATGTGAATATTGGCTACTGTAGGCTGTGCGTTTAATCTACAAAGATGTGGGAAAGAAGGCAATTCACTAAGGGAATACAAACAATAGGTGTAGTTACTGCTTGTATTTCCCCTCAGACAGCTATGCTAATCACCCATAACACCCATAACACAGGCATCCTCACCAGCAATACCACTCTCACTTCATATACAACACAGAGGAGAGGATATGAAGTGAGAGTGGTAAGGAGGATGCACTGCTTCAGATATCACCTTCTGGAGTGTCAAACATGCTCAATGGAAATCTAGTCCCTGAAAACTGAGGGACCATCGACATGCTAACAATTGGCTGGATGAATGAGGCCGAGACACAACGGAGGGAGGGGGTTGATTACTGGGGGTCTAATTGAACCAATAGGCTTGCGTCCATATAAACATGTGTCGGACTGTAATGGTGTTCGCCATGGATGAAATTATAATCATGCTGTGACAGTAGCAGATCTGCCAGACTAACTGTATGCTGTTTTATTCAGTATACCTTTTCAGGAATTAAACACAGAACAATTCAACATAGCAGTAAATTGATCTGATACAAAGTGCTCTATATTTATAAAATCCTGGATGTCCATACACTACCTCTGATCGGAGGGGACTGTCCCTTTCCCCTCTTTGAATGATTTCTCTTTTGCCTCCCTTTTCTCTTTGTCCCTTTGTCCATCTTGCAGTGGGACGCTATAAATGAGATGGATGAGTATTTCAGTCCCATCCACACGTACCAGGTGTGCAACGTGATGAGTCCCAGTCAGAACAACTGGCTAAGGACCGGCTGGATCCCTCGCGACGGAGCAAGGAGGATCTACATTGAACTGAAGTTCACCCTGCGGGACTGCAACAGTATGCCTGGAGTACTGGGCACCTGCAAGGTACCACAGAAAGACAAGCAAAAGCAACACCCTTCGAATAACGTCAGTTTTCATACGGCAAACCTTTCAGAGTGAAATAAACAAACATCATAGTTAGCATTATTTTGCGATTTTCCTCAGGATGGTCCTGGAAGTATTAATGATGTATATTCGTCTTTCCGTTTCTAATAACACACCGTCAAGTTTCATATGTAGGTGTTACAAAGCAAACGTCGGCGTGTGATGTTTCATCTCTTTCTCTGTGTGAAATATGAAAAATAATGAAAAATGTACACATTGGTATAGAAATAACAACATTTGGCACATTAATATTTAACGCATTGTCGACCACTATAATACGCCACAGGAATATGAAAGTTCCTGAGTGAGATTGTTGAGATAAAGTATAGTTGGCAGTGACCAACTGCAACTCTTCTTTAATTAATCCTGTAAACCCCTAGACAGAGAGGCACCATTTGTAATTGACATACTTTTTTATTTTGTCTGGTACTCCCAGACAAGCACACTTGCAGTTAAATCTGTTCAAAACTTTATTTTACAGTATTCATTTTAGATTTTTCAATATTCAGTGCATACTTTCTTGTAGAAATATTTATCGAAAATTCAAATACCTCTCATATTACAGAGCATGCAGTATTTTTGGTTCACTCTCCATTTAGATACATTTTTTTAGTTTAGTAATTAATATGTGCATGTGTTCTTTTTGTGTTCTTTGATGAACAGGAGACATTTAACCTGTACTACTATGAGTCTGACCGGGCTGTAGGTGCAGCCGTTGTGGAGAGTCAGTTCATCAAGATCGACACCATTGCTGCAGACGAGAGCTTCACTGGAGTGGACCTTGGAGTCAGGAGGCTGAAACTCAACACTGAGGTATGCTCACTCATTTTAACCAAAAAGCACAATTACATAGGTTCATAAAGTTCTGCAAAGCTACATTTTGTGAGTGAGCGTTATTGACATCTAGTTTGCCGGGCCCGTCGTTGAAGTGATAGGATCAATCCGGAAATTGATCCCGGCTCACGCCTTCCAAAGTTCCACATTGGACTTTTCATTCGCTTCTTACTTCATATTTTGAGAGGCTTCATGGTGAGGTGATGTCCTGCCTTTGCCCCCAGGTGCGAGGCGTGGGCCCCCTCACCAGACGAGGCTTCTACCTAGCCTTCCAGGACATCGGGGCGTGCATAGCCCTAACCTCAGTCCGGGTGTACTACAAGCGCTGCTCCGGTGTGGGCCGCAACCTGGCCATGTTCACGGACGTGGTAACTGGCGCTGACTCCTCCTCCCTGGTGGAGGTCAGGGGTCAATGTGTGGACCACGCCGAGGAGAGAGACACGCCCAAGATGTACTGCAGCGCTGAGGGGGAGTGGTTGGTACCGATCGGGAGGTGTGTGTGCAGCGCAGGCTTTGAGGAACACAGAGAGTCCTGTGTGGGTAAGTCCGGTTCTGGTTCACTGATGTCCTTTTTTAAAAATGTAAAATTTCTGCTGTACTTTATCATACGTTTTCTATGTGTCTTACTCGTACTTTGTCCATGTTCAGCCCATAAATATTATCATTCGGTTTTGTGCTGTTCAGATTCATTGAAACCCAAATAGTCCTAGTCCAGTGGTTTTGTTGAATAAGTTCCTGATTTTTTTTTGTATTAGAATATAATCATTTTTTTCTCATTTCTTGTTGCTTGTTTTTCTTTTTTTTTCTTTGATGGACTGATTACATTTTTCAACCTGTGAATATTTTAGGTTGCTAGGTTACAATAATTAAAAATGATTAATCACAGGGACAAGATAATTAAATGCTAAAAACATTATTTCAGCTATATGATCTATTCGAAACAAACGACATACGGAACCCTGGTTCACTTACCTTGTTTCACAAAGTTACACAGACACACGTCCTCTAATACATCACGTACCTGTTTACATGATTACTGCCTGAAGGAAACAGTCTCCTGTGGAGAAAGAAGATGACAACTCCTGGTAAACGCATATCCATACACAAACAAACACACACACAGATTGTTTATGTGTATTTTGTGTCTAGGGGTAGACACATAATTAGTCACATTAAGTCAAAATTGTATACAAAAGCACACAAGTTATATGTGAGAAAAGAGGCCACATTTGCAAGATATGAACATAGCTTCAACAGAACTAGCTCTAACAGGACTAGCTCTAACAGCACAAGCTCTAACAGAACTAGCGCTTACAGCACTAGCTCTAACTGGACTAGCAATATCAGGTTTAGCTCTAACAGAACTAGTTCAAGCCCTAGATCTAACAGATCTAGCCCTAACAGCACTAGCTAATAGCACAAGCTAATAAAACTCTCAAAAAAATAAATATCATGCGGCACTAGCTAACAGAACTAGCTCTAACAGCACTAGCTCTAAAATAACTAGCTCTAACAGCACTAGCTCTAACAGCACTAGCTCTAAAATAACTAACTCTAACAGAACTAGCTCTAAAGCACTAGCTCTAACAGCACTAGCTCTAACAGCACTAGCTCTTACAGCACTTGCTCGAACAGCACTAGCTCTAACAGGACTAGCTGTGTGGTAGTTCTGTAGTAGCTGTAGTAGAGAGATGCCATGTGTATGTGTGCGTGCAGAGGGGCTGGGTTATGTGTGTGTGTGTACAGGAGTTGTATCTCTGTGACCAAACTGGGTCGCTGTGCTAATTTACCTCTCTCTAGTCACGCACATCCCAGGACACGAGACAAGACTCTGCCACAGAGCACGCAGATAGCCTGAGCACGAGAGAGAGCCCCAGAGAGGGAGAAAAGAGAGTTGGAAAGACAGAGAGAGACAGGGTGATATAGACAGAGAGAGAAGGAAAGTGAGAGAGAGAAAAAGACAGAGAGAGAGATAGTAAGGAAGACAAGGACAGAGACATTGAGAGAGAGAGACAAAGACACAGAGAGCGATATTGCAATATGAGTAAAGTGGTTAAGCAGTGAGAGAAAGAAACTATTGGCTAGATGTGTTAGTTACAACCAAGCTTAATTGTGCGCATGTTTGAGTGTCTCCACCCTGACAAAAGCTCACAAGAGATCTGGGATTTACTTCAAGAACAAGGTTGTATATGTGAAGCATTGCGTGACTTTGCTTTAGATGGCAAATAAAGAAATTAGAGTAATGGAGGACGGTGAATAGAGAGAGCGGAAAGAGAGGAATGGTAGAAGAGGCGAGAGGCCGACCTCTCTGTTTGATTTAAGAGGCTGGTCTACATCTCTTTTGTCGCGCCTAAACTGACGTGGGATTCAAAATAGAGCATGACACTACATTGTCTGTACAAGGGTTTGCGTGCAAGTCAGCCCTAGGGCTTTTGCCTGCCAAGGGAGACGGGAGTAAAGTGGCCCGTACAGAGACACAGAGACTGCGACCGAGGACACACTGATAAAGGACACACACACTTAGTCTGATCACATTCACTCAAGTCAACCAGACTATCTGACCTTGTTACAGAGAGAGGCATCATGGAGACACATGGAGGTAAGGATGGGAGAGACACAAACCACTCAGACATCTCAGTGGTTTGACTCACTGAAATATTACGCTGTGGAAGTGTTTGTTCGTTGCCAAGACAGGCATGGCATTCGAACTAAGAATGAGGACATGTACACAAAACTTGAATCCCACCTGGACAGAAAATATTTTAACAATCCATCAAGTCTGCAACAATGGCCTGGTCATTTGTTTCAAAGGCAAACAGAGCTATTTTCCAATTTTCTGATTGCTGAGGTATTTCATTTTAGTCGCCCCCCATCTGTTTGAAATATCTTTGTCTTGGATTCTTTTTAGTTTCCTTTTTATATGGTACCTTTTTCCCTGAGAAACATTAAGCAATCAGAGAAATTTGAAGATATTTGAATAGACTGTACACCGGGACTTGCTGATTTTTTATTGACTGTGGAATTATTGGACATTTGCAGCATGACATGTTTTGTTTTTGCTTACAAACAAATAAAAAAAAACGATTGATTCTTTAATTGTCAAACTTACTACTGACTTGTGAACTTTGCTTGACTAATATTTTTTAAGTAAGTAAATAAAAATAAACACTGTACAGCCTGAAAACATAGCTATAACTATAACTGAGATGTCATGGATGGGCTGGTCTTGCTTTCCTAGCTTTGTCTTTGAATGACAGAGTAGTTGTATTTCCTTAGATTTATCTCTGCTTTTTACCGAAACTGGGTTAGTGTCATTTGTGGTAATTGACGCACTAATGGATGGTACATTGTATATTTCTAGTATTGAGCTTAATGGAAAGGTACTGTGATGAACGCCAGAGAAGGTATGCCAGAAGTGTTAATAGTGTTGTAAATGTGAGAAAAGAACATAAGGTGTTGATGTAAATGTAAACCTTTTGTCAGAATGGGGGCAGACACAGATCAATGTGTTTTAGGACAGGAAAGAAGAAGACACACAACCTTGAAAATTAATTGAATCCCCAAAAAACATTTCAGCCCTGACACAAGAAAAACGGCTGACATCATGTCTGTGAACCTCTCGTTACCACAGATGAGATTGTTGACGAGACCCAGGCTGGAGATCACTCAGTCATAATGATTGAGTTAAAATAACCGACTGGAAGCTTTAAAAGGAGGGCTTGAAATCATTGTTATTCCTCTGTTAACCATGGTTACCTGCGAGGAAACACATGCAGTCTTAATTGATTTGCACAAATAGGGCTTCACAGCAATGCTACTTGTAAGATTCTACCTACTTCTACCATTTATCGGATTATCAAGAACTTCAAGGAGAGAGGTTCCATTGTTGTGAAGAAGACTTCAGGGCGCCCCAGAAGGTACAGCAAGCGGGAGGACCGTCTCTTAAAGTTTATTCAGCTGTGGGATTGGAGCACCACCCAGTGCAGAGCTTGCTCAGGAATGGCAGCATGCAGTTGTGAGTGCATCTGCACACACAGTGAGCCAAAGACTTTTGGAGGATGGCCTTGTGCAAAGAAGACACTTCTCTCCAGGAAAAACATCTGGGACAGACTATGATTTTGAAAAAGGTACAGGGATTGGACTGCTGAGGACTGGGGTAAAGTATTTTTCTATAATGAATTCCCTTGTCAGATAGTTTGGGGCATCCAAAAAGAAGCTTGTCCGGAGAAGAAAAGGAGCGCTATCAGTCCAGTGTCATGCCAACAGTAAAGCATACTGAGACCATTCATGTGTGGGGTTGCTTCTCAGCCAAGGGAGTGGGCTCACTCGCAATTATGCCTAAGAACTCAGCCATGAATAAAGAATGGTACCAAAATATTCTCTGATAGCAACTTCTCCCAACCATCCAAGAACAGTTTGATGATGAACAATACCTTTTTAAGCATGTTTGAGCAGCTTGGCAAAAGTAATAACTAAATGGCTCAGAGAACAAAACATCAAAATTTGGGTTCCATGGCCAGGACACTCCCCAGACCTTAATCCCATTGAGAACTTGTGGTCAATCCTCAGCAGGCGGATGGACAAACAATAACCCACAAATTCAAATTGATTATGCAAGAATGGGCTGCAGTCAGGATATGGCCCAGAAGTTAATTGACAGCATGCCAGGGCAAATTGCAGAGGTCAACACTGCAAATATTGACTCTTTGCATGTACTTAATGCAATTGTCAATAATAGCCTTTGACACTTATGAAATGTTTGTAATTTTACTTCCGTATACCAAGTAACATCTAACAGAAAGATGCAGCAGCAAACTCTGTGCAAACTCTGTGTAATCCAATACTTGTGTCATTCTCAAAACTTTTGGCCACGTCTGTACTTTCTAAAGTGTTCCATTCAATGAAATTGACATCATAGGTCACCACCTAATTATGGTCAAATAAAATATTTTATGCTTTAAAGTAAATAGCAGTCTAACATTAGATTTTCTCATGAAATAGGACTTTACATACAATGTAGAATAACCATCATGGCCTCACCAACCTGGCGGAATATTTTAACTATTGATTATTATTCCGAATTTTAGTGTATTCATATATTCATGAAATTGGTTAAACACTTAAAGCATTATGGATCCTGGCATTGTTAGTGGATTATTGTATATTCTCTATACTGTTTTAAAATCCCAAAAAGCGCAATAGATAATTGACTAAGACATTGTTTTTCATACTCAGATTATGCATTGTGTTGGACTAAGAAGCAAGCTCATTGGTTATTCATCTTTCAAAGTGTTTTTATTAAATCCAGAAATCTGTGGATCCTTAAACTCCTTAAAAGTTAAATTAATTAATAATTACTTTAAAGTTCATTGGAGGATTGTATGATTACGTCACTGGCGTTGTCAATTATTTGTAATTCTTTTGATAATCCTATTTTATTCAGGGTTTGATTTACCCGAATGTCGAAAACATAATTGAATTCTTTCTGAGGGACCTGAAATATAACAGTGAAGTGTTTTGTTTTCCAAATTTAAATATATTGTCAGGCAGTTACAAAAGTCCCCCCCCTGCCTATATAATATACAGCTCTGGAAAAAGTTAAGAGACTTTTTCTTTCTTTGCAAAAAGGTTGAAAAGGAAAGTTTTGAGTGAGGAACCGCAGGGTTCATTTTAAGAGACCTGCTAATTGACCCCTTCTGTTCCCCACTCAATAGATTCCTATTCTACTTTTTTGAAAAAGGAAAGAGAAAGGTGCAGTGGTCTCTTCATTTTTTCCAGAGCTGAATGTATTTTTCAGATGTTCACTAGAATTTGCGTCAGTGTTTGTGTGTGTGTGTGTGTGTGTGTATGTGTGTGTAACAATGGCGCCTGGCAACTCTTATTATTTGTCACTTTCACTCTTAAACAGTCACCAATTATTGGCTCCTTCAGAAACTGAAGTATTGTGGGATTGTTTGGGGCCTCTGACTCTCCTGTCATTGCACTCTCATTCCTTTCAGTCAGAAGGAGAAAGGAGGGCGAGGAGGGACAGACAGAGATAAAAGGAGAGAGAGATGGAAAAGGGGAGAGGGAGCGAGATAGGCAGAGGGGGAGAAAGGGCTAGAGAAGGGAGGGAAACTAGAGACAGTCTGACACTTTGCCACATATTGTGATCATTATCTGTCAGTGTGTCATTGTAGAAAATATCACAGCCGACAATGAGCATTTAATATACATGTTTTATTTATTTAATTCATCACACAAAGACGATGGAGTAATCCTGGAGGGGGGCTTTCCTACTGCCTCTTTCACTGGCCTGTCAGCATTTCCTTCCCTCTCCCTCTCGCTGACTGACTCTTACACACACACACACACACTGTGTTTTACGTGCCCTCCTCTGGCAGGATGACGAGAGGAGCACCTGAAGCCTCTCTGGAAGTTGAACACCTGACAGCTACGAAGAGGCCACCGCTACACCTGCTGAAGTAAAGGGGTCTCAACTGGGTTTTGCCTTCGGCATGATTCTGAAACCTTAGTTGAAGGACCAGACTATAACCTAGGCTTACAGTACGAACACAACATTTAGGTCTTCTCGTTAGTATATAATCAATTCAGTGATAATAACATATTTATGTCTGATCTCATTACACTGACGAAATTACCAAAAAAGGACATAAGTGTATTTTGCGGAGGATGGTTTGAGAGGTAAAAAATTATTCAAGGTTCACCTTTTTGAAAAATGGCCTCCATGCCATCAAACTATTCGTAAATGTTTCCAGAAGGCAGCCTCTACACTCATCAAGTCATAAACACAATTGAAACAATGACTGAAAGCGTTTTGGTTTGAGAGACATGTCTGAAAAGAATATGGTCAGTCAAACCTCCTTCCCAAAGGATTATGGTGAATATGTGATGTCGTGGGAACATTTGCTTCCAAACACACTGGAACCTTGTTTGGACACAAGTACGATGTTCTGGGAGCTTTTAGGAGGATGGATGATAATAAATGTTTTTAGCAGAACAATAATATAAAATATGGAGCATTAGGTTGGAAGTCCATTGACTGCTGAACATCACCGGTTTGAGACTCCGCTTGGATGTTTTGTGTAAATTCTTAATATATCATACATTTTAGTAGCGTTTGTGGCATATACGATTTTGTAGCATTCATTACATATTTTACGTTTGTCTAGCGTTTGTAACACGTTTTGGGTTTTAATATAGTTTGTAACATATGTTACGTTTTAGCCAATACATAATGCATTAAGTTGTGGCAGCGCATTGCAATGTAACCTGCGATACACGCAACATGCTGCACGGAAAACCAAGAGTTGGTTTTCGTTAATTGTTCGTTTCTTTGATAAACGACCCTGCCTTACAGGTTTTCGTCAGGAAGCATAACATACACGGCAGAACGTGTTTTTTGTCATTATTGTTTTTGACCCATGGAACCTGTCCTTTCCACAAAAACAAAATTCATCGCATTTGCTTTGCTTTGTACGTCGCCATGTTAGGGTGCTGCTCTAGAATGTTCTATGAACTATGATTGGTCAAAACAGATGAGCCATTGAATAATAATGGTCAAAAAGACGACTCTGACCCTGTACAATGATTTAAGCGGGGAAGAGTGACGAAGATGACAAGCAAACGTATTAATATGATACTATAAATTTAAATTAGGAGATTATGCTGTCTTTGTCTACTGACATTAAATCTTATTAGACCCAGACCAACGGGCCATTGTTGATCTTGAACCCTGACCCCTGGTAAGCCAGATTTGGCCCAAATAAGGTAGAAGTAATCACTAGATGAATTACGTCTAATAGCAATGTAACAGTTTACAGACGGTTGGTAATTCAATTGTCTCAGTAAGGTGTTGGGCAACGAGGAGCCAGAACAGCTTCACTGCACCTAGATTCTACAAGTCTCTGGAACTCTACTGGAGGGAGGGATCCCCACTCTGTGTTTTGATAAGGATGGTGGAGAGTCTGACATCAATTCCCATGAGATCTGTTGACTGTGAAGGCCGTAGCATAGGATTCCCATCATTGTCATACTCATCAAACCATTCAGTGACCCCTCATGCCCTGTGGATTGGGGCACTGTCATGCCCCGTTACTTCACCCAATGGGCACAGGAAGAGACCACACCCAGTGTTTCACCATCGGATAAAGGTGATTCTCACTTATTCTCATTTATTTTGTGGTGATTTGCAGTGACCCTTTCCTCTAAGGCGACAAGTGTACCGATGCCATACCAGGAGAATGCCCCCCACGGCATAACAGAGCCTCCAGCCCCCCTCACTGTATGGGTCAAGCATTCAGGCCAGCACCATTCTTTGGGTGTCGTTTAGTGGAGGGTGACATCTGACTATATTAGGTTTAGACATCTCTGCACATCAGTGCCTATTGTTTTGCACCATTGAACTTTCAAAGACTGCTCACTGTATTGCCAGGGACTCAGTACAAAAAAGATGTATATTTACTTCAGTCACTAAACAAAAACAACAACCTAATTTGTGTCTGCTAGCAACAGAAATGTTTGTGAATGTTCCACGTTTGATTTGATTGGTACCTAAGTAGAAATAGGTGATTCACATATGTCTTTTGCATGCGATGGGGAAAGACAGTGTATTTACGCGTTATGGCTTTCTATAGTGTAGGGCTTACTTTTAGGTAACAGATTGAGACCGAGGTAATTGGTTTAATTGAAAACTTCATTACTCTATAGATCAGGTCACAAATGTATAATCACTCCTAGAGGGAGAATGCAGATTTGAGATAAGAACTGAAATTATACCTCTAATGAGAAATGGAATTTGAACTTGTAATTTTAAATGCATCCTTTTATGAGTATGTAAAAATCTTGTGATCATCAACATTGTTTGTGTTTCGTAATGAATGACACAAGGACACTACAAAACTCCCACTAGCCCTGTGATCCCCTTAAGGCGAGTGAACAAACACATATGAGTGAACAAACACATAGTATGATCTCATTATCATATATTATAAGTAGCTGTAAACATCTTTCATCAAAATACAAAGTACCCACCCAGGAATTTATAGAACTATATAAAACCTAGAAATCGAAGTATTGGCCATTACTTAGGAAAAAAACGTATTCGATTTTTTTCATTTTGGTGGAGCCTTTCAACCTCCTACTCTAAAACGTTTTGGCCACAGGTTTTAAATGTCAAAACCAGTCCCGATGTCAATTAATTGACTTATGTAAGATATTAGCCATTTGTATAATGGTAAAGATATTAATAACGTACCTGTTGGAGTCAAGGGATGGATACGTTCAGTTATTTATTGGATTTTGCAGCAGTGATGTCTTTAGTTGAATGTCCAGTATGTTTCACCATTAGATGGTTGCTCACTCCAATATATACATGGTATGTGTGGCAACCTAGAACAATGCATTCATTCTACACCACAGAGGCCTCTATATTGACGCCCCTCAAGCCAAAGGCTAATTACACAGTCACAAGCGTAAACGGAGCATGACTTCCTGTGAGCGTGACTTCCTGTGAGCGTGACTTTCTGTGAGCGTGACTTCCTGTAAGCGTGATGTCATGTGGAGAACAGAAACACAGATGTCCTTTCATTGTTATCTTGTATAGATACGATTAATTAACACGCAGATTTATATAGCACATCAATAGCACATCTGACATAAAAGAGAGGTTTAAAAACATTGTGAACCGTAAACCGTTGGGGAAACCATTCCTCTGAAACGACTAGCTCCCAGCTCTTCTCATTCACCACCATTTCCTCACCACGGAGACAGTGAGATGCACCATAAAGCTACGACCCAGAATCTCTATTGCTTGAGAATCAACATCCTCCCTCTCTTCCATCAACCTCACTAAGACATCCCTCCTGAAATTAGCCAGACGGCAGCAAAAACAAATCATGCTCTAGCTATATTTCTACACTCATTTGAAACAAGCAATACATTGTTTAGGGACTCATTGTGCCATCTAAATCAATTTTTATATCAAATAAAAAAAAAAAGGTAAAAGGTTTTGTAAGCTGGTTGACCAAATGTGTTGAAGAATTGTTGAATTTAGGATTTTGCCTTTAACTAATGTTAGTAATGGACATTCCAATAAACAAAATCACAACCAGACAAGTATCTAGACCCTTTGAGTGCCATTACTGTTCTGAATAATTGTATGAATTGTATCAGCATGACTGTGTGTAAGAACCGTGTTCTTACGGTGTTCTTACGGTTGAATGTGATTCCTTGTGCTAGTTTTTGGCACATGAACGCGTTCTCTTAGAACATAGGTGCTGCGTGATTAAAATCCCAACAACGTGACAAGACGTGCTTTGGAGGACACATCTCAATCGTTGGACTCACCAGACATGCGGGGAGTTCCTGCCATAAGGCAAGGCCCTAAGTGCAAATTGGATGGTTTCTACTTGAAAATGATATTGCCCAACTGGGATTCAAACTCACCGAAACCACCGCGGTGGAGTAGATCACTTTAATCAATAGCTCTGTGCTTAAAAGGATCACATTGCCACCACTTTGGTCAATAGCTCACACCACCGACTGTTAATAGAAAGGGTGGGTTAATTACTGTTCCCCCGGAGAGTCACCACTTTTGACCTCAGTTAAAGTTGGGTTTGCGCTATACGTTCATGTTCCCGGAGCAGTTTCCTACAGGTAATATTTACAGCACCCAGACCCATGACCCTGAGTTTGGAGACTGACTTAATGGGGATGAGGCTGTGGAAAGCTGGGCTGTTACTAACGAACAGGTATTTGACACATGCTCTTCTCCAGGTGAGCAGTGTGCAGGCGAAGGCACCATTTGGGGAGATGTTTGGTCTATGAGCCCCGTTGTAGTGGGTCTAGGGTGTCGGTTAGAGTTGATGCAGCCGGTGTTCCCACTCTCCAACAAAGCCCATGTGTTAGGTTCACTGGGGAGGTGGGTAATACAGAGTTCTACACAGCTGGGCCTCTTCTGATGGTCTGTTATCAGTTGTAGCCCCTGACACTGGCGTCACGCATCAGGGTGAAAATTTGTCTCAGTATTTGTGCTTCGCTCCCCTGGCGGATTTCCTCAGTTCAAAAAGTGCCAGCTTATATCCGTCGTTATCGCCAAATGTGAAGGGTGAGTGTCATGCAGTCAGTTTCATGAAGGGGGAGTGTCGCGCCGTTGATTCTATGAAGGGGGAGGGCCGTGCCTTCGGTTTCATTAAGTGGGAGTGTCGTTAAAGGACGGGGGTGTGTAGTGCCGTCAGTTTAAGGATGGGTGTGTGTAGTGCCGTCAGTTTAAGGACGGGTGTGTGTAGTGCCGTCAGTTTAAGGATGGGTGTGTGTAGTGCCGTCAGTTTAAGGATGGGTGTGTGTAGTGCCGTCAGTTTAAGGACGGGTGTGTGTAGTGCCGTCAGTTTAAGGATGGGTGTGTGTAGTGCCGTCAGTTTAAGGAAGGGTGTCTGTAGTGCCGTCAGTTTACAGCAAGTCTCATTATTCAGCCACTGCTTCTGGTTGGGAACAGATGTGACAGTCTTAGTGTACACCACGTTGTCTTAGTGTACACCACGTTGTCTTAGTGTACACCACGTTGTCTTAGTGTACACCACATTGTCTTAGTGAACACCACGTTCTCTTAGTGTACACCACGTTGTCTTAGTGTACACCACGTTGTCTTAGTGTACACCACGTTCTCTTAGTGTACACCACGTTGTCTTAGTGTACACCACGTT
>JACXGK010001638.1:0-66289 GCA_016801125.1 Novumbra hubbsi
GCAATGTACCTGAAATCATAATCGGTATTGTATTATTATGCCTTCTGTGCAAATAAGTGTTTAGTAAAACATTTACAGCTGCAGATGTGTTTTCAGGTCCGGACCTCTGGTCGTAACACATCAATATTTGACAATGTGTTCACTAAAAGATCGGGGAACCCGAAACATGATGAATAGCTCACAACGAGATGAGAACATGACAAATAATATGGTCGTAATTAATATCTCATTGCTATCACGTAACTGCAGTTGTCTCCTGAACAGTCCTGCGATGCAACAATTACAAAAACAAAGCAGGGTGATTTTTTTCACGCTTTTTCGTCAATTGATTAGGAAAAAAACAAGAATGAATTATTACATCCTTGTCATCCAGTAACCAAACAGCTTTGATTAAAACAGTCAGATATGACGGGAATTTACTTCAAAAGAGATTCAAAAGTCAAACAATAGATTTTGAGTAGTAAACCATACTGCACAATGAGAAGCACGGAGAGCCAAAAACCTCCATGGGTAAACATGTTGGCATTCCTAACCAAAATAACAGTAATGAATCAGCTTGCAACAGCTATGGTCTGTGTAACAGAGAGAAGGTGGATGGGTTTCACTGAAGACCTACTGCATCTCCGGCAATAGGAGAATTCCAACAGACTACATTGTCTGCTTGATGAAAGAAACTTGCATACACCAATTAGAAAGAGCACCATACATCAGCCTCCATTATAAGCAAAGTAACCACCACTTTCTTATGTGTGAAGAAGATACTGGAGATCGACATGCAGTATCGAAACCGGGCAGTGCCGTGGTGAGATAAGCAGGAAAAGCCCGACTTAGTCTCAGTTCTGTCGCATCCAGTTTACTGCACCACCGGCCAATGTGGGGGATCTGCACACACACACTTGTCATCGCAGTAGCAAAAGCCACAACTTTGAATTACTCATCTGTATGTGTTTGTGACTTTTGTGGATTTGCCCTCTTTAAAAGAAACAGGATTTGGTTACATTTAGTAAACACGCTCCATGTTGTGCCATGACAAGTTTCGAAAGCGGTCAATGTTTTGTCGTAGGAAGTTAACAGGGCTTAATTAAATCCATGTGGAGCATGATCCTGCACTAGGTTGAGATCCAGCAGCTGTGCCTCTTCAAACCAATATAATTGGCTTTTTATGAAAAGACTCTTGACAATTGCATGAAACATTTACCACATCGTACTCCTGATGAATTTTTTTTAAATAAGAAAACGTTAAGTGGCCAATTGTTTTAGGGTACGTTGTGATAACTATATGGCACGTTGTGATTTAAAGTAATGAACAACAGTGATCACAGTGATCCTCAGAACTGTTTTATTAACCAACTTACCAGAAGTACAGTTTATGTATTTCAAGATTTGACTCCTTGCTGGCCAATCGGAAAATGATCTGTGAGCAGAGACTGATTAAGAGTTCACTGGCTCCGGGACATAAAAA
This sequence comes from Novumbra hubbsi, assembly GCA_016801125.1. Lineage (NCBI taxonomy): Eukaryota > Metazoa > Chordata > Actinopteri > Esociformes > Umbridae > Novumbra > Novumbra hubbsi. Next base: position 1,463 of record JACXGK010001638.1, read on the forward strand.
AATAAACCCTGACAACGACACACAGTATTGAGCCTCTGTAAACAATAGCCAAGATGCCAGTCATATGACTTTGTGTCACATTCGTGTCTTTATTCAAACGATGAAAATAAATATTGCAAACAAACTTTGATTTCTCTTAAAAAGACTAGAAAGTAGAATTCCAATCCAGTTCTCTACCCTACCCCGGGGTGCCTTCGCCTACACATGCTACCACATGTTATTGGGCACAGCTCATTTGGGCAGAAGTCCGGTGAAAGAAATAACTCTGTAATTATTCTACCTCTTCCTGCTATTGTATTGCTGTTGTGAAGTAACCCACACATTTTGGCGTGCCCAAAAATTCCACAACATTCTTCCCTCATCCTAACCAGTCTCCCAGTCCTTGCCACTGAGAAGCATCCCCATAGCTGATCTTAACTCCATGCTTCAGCATAGGTATGGTGTTTGCCAGGTAATGTGGGGTAACGTGTTTCCAACAGACCTGGCATTTAGGCCTAATAGTTGCATTTTGAGTTCACTAGACAGTATTCTACTCCAGGCAGCTTGCCAGATTCCTTTTATTGAAGAAATGATTCCATCCAACCGCTCAATATAAAATCCTTATCGATAGAGGGCTGCAGAGATGTCCTTCTGGAAGGTTCTACCATCTCTGCACAGAAACTCTGAAACTTTGTTTGAGTGGCCATTGGATTCGTGGTCATCTCCATTAGGTTGACCTGATAGCCAGCTCTAGCAAGAGGGATGGTGGTACCGATCTTCTTTCATTTTACAATGTTGGGACCCACTTTGCTCCTGGGAACTTTTGGAGGTGAAGAGAATTCCTTGGACTCGCCTGCTTGTTTTCTGTGTGCGAGCCAATGTAGCCAAGTATATGCCTTTCTAAATGAAGGCTTGTAAAGGCAGCCTGGCTGTGTAATATCTTTCACCTCTTATAAAGGATTCACATGCATATTATAATTTCAAAATCATCAAATAGACATCTCAGATGCAGTTGTGACCCGATATTGTACTGACAAGTAGAAGCATCTGTTATCAGACAACATGGACAGAGCAACTGAAAGTGACATCAAGTAATGGTTATGAATGTAAGCAGAGTTTGGAGAACAAAATACTTTGAGAGCCATTGTTTATTTCTCTGTGCCTGTCTCTCACACACATTTTCTGACTCAGTCTCCCTCACACACATTGTCTGACTCAGTCTCCCTCACACACATTTTCTGTTTCCCTCACACATTTTATGTCTCTTTGTCTCACACACATTGGCTCAACTAAGAAGTCTATGGACAATTTATGACTGTAGTTACTTCACTGCAACTATGTCCATAGCATGTAGAAAATGTCACAGGGAAACGTCTTAATGGTAATAAGAATGCCATATTTGAGTTAGTAATTTGGTTGAAATATTGCTTGAACATGTCAAAGAAACATGTAAGACACGTGTAAGAAACTTGGAAATCTGCTTAAAACCTGTCACGGGTCAGGTGAGGCAGGACACGAGGCACTTTATTTATTTAGAAGATTTGGTTCCAATAAAAATGTGGGTCATATATTTATTGCTGACTACAAAAGCCCTTTACATAGAAATCTGTCTGAAATCAGTTAGCTTAAATTTTATTTGGTTAGAATTGTCAATGTTAATAACAATGTATATGTTAATAACTACAAAACCAATTTCAGTAGGAAATAACTGTCAATTCGTTTTTTTTTTCTGGTGACCAGACCCCCACTTACAAACAAGACCCCTACTGATATAAAAAATCAAGAGCTAGTTGATTAGTGCTTTGTCGTGATTAAACACCGACTCCTGACTTTGTCAACACATGGCCACTGAACATGCCCTTGATTATGCCAATGCCGTATAGCTTCTGGTTAAGAGCCCTCATTTTAGCAAACCTCTTGTCCATCCTTACGTAGATACTAGAAATAAAAACACCATGATCCCTGTAATTGAGATCTATCTCTCTAGATTTTTACTAAATCATGAAGAAAGACAAACTGGGATTTGTTTGCTAAAGTACAAGTCATACAAGGCATCCCAACATGACAAATGAAATGTATTTTTCATAAACCAAGCTGCACTATAACTGACATCAAACACTTTGCATATCAACAAACGGCCTGGGACGTCCCAGACACGCGTTATCTCATCTAGTCCCAGTAATGTCACACATCTGCTTTTAGTAAGGCAGTCACGAAGGCCTTTGGACATTGCTCTGCGAGAAACAAAGATCCTGGCTTATAGCAAATGACACCGTCATAATCATATATCTATAACATCAAGAGACAGAAGAGGACAAGAAAAATTAAATTAGTGAAAAACTAATCCTTTCTCAAAAATAAGAGATTTATTTATGGATGTTTTCTTTTGGGACTGAAAACGTCATTTAGTTTTCAGAGAATTCTGGTCCATGAGACAATTTATTCATAACAACTTCATCAACTTTCGTTTTGAAAGATCAGTGAGCTCAGCTTTTTGGCCTTACCAGATCACTCTCAACGTGAACCTGGCAGAACACACAAATGACACCAAGTTATTAACTGTTCTGTAATACTTTAAGAGGCAGTCCAACTGCATGATCATCTGTTTGAAAGAAGGCCAGTCTTTTCAACATGTTTTACACAGGATGTTGTATTTTGGAGGCCCTTATTTTCTCTTAGTTTACCATTTTAATACCAGATTGTACAGAGTTCATTAAAAGCGACCTTCCTCCTCCAAAAGACGCATTCATTTGAATGCAGAGGCTTTTAAGGAATACAGGCTGCAGTCCAATCATGTTGTTTTAACAACCTAAGCACTCAACCAAGCCACTTGAATTAAATACAATTCCACTTCAGCCAGGGACAGAATTGAAAAGCTCCTTCTCTTTTCTGTAGTGTAATGGGAGTCTATGAAATACGCTGACCATACCCAGCTGCTAGGTTATGTATATATGATACAATAAATTATAATTTTGTTCAATGTTAAACAGTATTCCTCATCTTTGGCCGGAGCACTGGTGTGTTTGCGCTATACATCTAAGCCTTTGTTACTTTCATTGTATGAATACCACTCTACTTCAACGTGCTTAAAACCTGGTTTGGCTATTTGAACTGTTGAACTCAACAAGCAAAATGGTTGTTATGTTTTTGTCAAATAAACAACATTGTGTTGTAAGACAGATGCAACTACAAAACTATGGCGAACATTTTTTTAATTTGTCTAACGCTTTGTCAAACAGAGCTTTTCTATTTGACAAATACAGGTAGGTCGCCAAACAGAACATGTCAAACAATACACAATCATACAGAGTTATACAAAACCAAGACTGAAGATTAATAATGTATAATTTAATAATAGCTTGCCTTGAGTGTTTCCAGAATTGTACTGTTTAAACCGTTGTGAGTCTAGCTTTACAGCAAATAAGTACCAATGGTAATTAGGCCACACAACACCACTTTAGTTGCTTTTAGTAGGACATTGAGCACAGATCGTTAGATGGTACTGATGGCATCAACGCATCGCCAAGCAGTCCATGTTGGATACCACCACCACATAAAGACAGTACTTTGTTTACGGTATTCTTACCCTCGCAATCATATTGAAAACTAAATCCAAAATGTTCCCACACAGCATATATTTGCTAGAGCTCGATCATTGGCACGTTGAAGCTGCGAAAATATTTGTTTTTAGTTTCCCCACTCTTCATGGGCGCCTGTTGGGAGGTTTCCTACTGAGATGTCATCGCAAATTGTTTAGGGGGAGGGATTGTTTAGGGGGAGGGATTGTTTAGGGGGAGGGGGTTGCGGTCACTGCTGTTGCCACATTTTGAGATATTGCTGTGTAGTAAATTTGGTCGGCCATCAGGAGCACCCTAACGGCCTGGGGCCCCAAGCAGTTGCCTACCTTTTCACAAGGGTCTGGTTCTGTGGATCTGAATCGACAACTTGTGTGTAGTCTGCAATGCAAAATGCATGTTTTGGAAACTATTTGAAAATGATCGGCATATCGTAACTCTGTGGTTCTTGTTTGCATATTGAACCGCAGCAGGTGTAACGATGCATCCCTAATATATTGATACAATTAATACAGAACATGTTTTTAGTTTTTGTGAATTTGTTGCCAATGCTAATATAACTTTGATTACCAGATATCTCTATGTGCCCAGGGGTCACGGTCAGGATCTGTCTGTGGAAGTGCCTCTAGATATCTCTATGTGCCCAGGGGTCACGGTCAGGATCTGTCTGTGGAAGTGCCTCTAGATATCTCTATGTGCCTTGGGGTCACGGTCAGGATCTGTCTGTGGAAGTGCCTCTAGGCATCTCCGCACTGCTAGTTTTTTATCCCCAATTGGAGGCAGCTCTGCATCGTTGCCTCTGATTGGGGACCCTAAGTTGCCTTCAGCATGTTCAGTTTGTGGTTTGTTGTTTGTGCCAGTTGGGCTGTATCGTGGTTCTCGGTTTGCTGCGCTGTTTTGAAAGAAGAAACAGTAAAAGGATGTCTTCAACTCGCTCTCCTGCCTAAAAAGAGCCGTGACTGAGCTAAAATAACAGAATATACCACTTTTCCAATAGCTGATGAAAAAAAGAACGCTGAATGTTTAGTGTTGACTATTACATTATATAGTTAGCGATGGTTTTGAAGGCAAGCACAAAGACTATTTGACATTCTTAAGTTGATGTATAGACAACACTAATTATGACAGCTTCTGAGCATTGCTGAATTATAATAGCTACCAACTTGTTACCAATAGCTTGCAGGCATACTAATAGTTGTACTACTAAATAATTTCACATTATTAGGTAACTCAAATAGCTAGCCAGCTAGCAAACACTTTTAATGAACGACTGCTAACTAAATCAGTTGGCATGCTATTTACTAGGGGATGTTCTTCTGGGCATAGAGTTAGACAGATTTTTGCACAGTTAGATGTTATCTAGATAGCTATGCTTTCTGAAAGCAAGCATGATGAATCATTTGAGTCTTACTAGTGAATACATCTAACAACCATTAGATTTAATTTTTCCCATCCAGGACTTAAAAAATGTAACCTGACATGCGTTACCTCTGTGAAACGTCCATTGGTCCACCAACTCTTTTTAGGATCCCAAAAAAGCTGTCAGGTTCTGGAACATTCTAGCAAAGTCAGCCCTTCTCCTGCCTCCCATCAGCACCTTGTCAGTGCAGTTATATTAAGACCCTAGCAGAGCAGCTTAGAGGAGAAGTAGAAAGTGAAGTATAGGACCATGCAGCTGCCACAATCCACATTATCCCAGATGGAGGGTGTACAATAGGGCTTTAAAATTTTTTTGGACTAATGCCTGGTTCACATTGCAACGTATTTCATTACAATGCATGTCCTAAACACACAAAGTAATTTCTATACTGGTTGGAAAAGTGAACAGTTGGCGTTAAGAGAGGCCATCTTGTGTCAGAGATCACATTGGTTTGGGGGGATGGCAAAATACGACAACGGCATTTAAATGACAAAAATAAATATATAATAAACATTATCAGGTTACTTTTTCCATATCTTGTTTCTGTAATGCCAAATACAAATCTATTTCAATATCCCTAATATATTCCATTACTTTCATAGATGATTGTTTGGACCTGGCCCTTTCAAATATCAGACCAGTAGATTAGGCTGATTAGCTGCTATAGCTACATAAGCATTTGCTTGGGGCAAAAAGGCAGTGTAATTGCCTCATTTGTTTTGGTTCATTATCTTCTATGTTACATTCATTTATTTATTTCAAAATGGTATTAACATCTCTTACTATAGATACCATTAAACTGTACCTGTGAATGTTCAATACTGTGGCAGGCATCACAGCATACACTTGTGCCAATCTGAAAAACAGGTTTCCTCATATGTATTTCTTACTCTACCTTTCCGCTAGTATACAAATTAGTCAATACGCAAAAAATCTAAACAAGATTCTCTTATGTTACATTTCATAATAGGAATAATAAATAGCTGCAGCCCTCGAGCAGTTGCCTCCAAACCGCCACCATAAGGCTACCCCAAGGAAGGTGGATTTTTGTTTCTCAAAATAAACTTCTAAATACTCGATTAACTAACGGACTAATTTACATATGGACATATGGATTGATCGTACCTCTGATTTTATTGAGGGGAACAGAATCCTAAACAATATCTGAAAAACGAAATATGAAAATCCCACCTGGCTATAAAAGGCTCTTAGTCAAATTCTAAAAGCTGGTTCAATTTCTCCTACTGCATTTTGTGACTTCGAACCAAGGCTTTAAAGCACCTGTCAGCAATTTGGCAAATATGTTTTTCCACCTGCTACCTCATCCCCCCCCCCCTCCCGCCCCCTTTGTTCCTAGAAGTGATCACCCCACCCTTCCTACTGGCACAGTTACTGTGGCTTTAAAAAAAAATCCAATTTGGGACAACCAGAAAACCACATGAAAAATGTTTTGTAAAATGTGGCCCCACATCTGTTCTGCAGCATGGTTGACAACTAGCTTTCACTACTCCTCTATCTTTCATAGTCTCTTTCCATACCCAAATCACCAATGTATCTATGCATAGAAGAAATAAAATGTATGTATGTATGTATGGAAATGAATTGCAAAGTGCCACAAGTGTAATTCATACCCTTCTTGTAAACAAGGCAAATTGCGACAATAATAACCTGAAACCTTTTCCGCTCCTCGCTTCACTCGCCATACCCTGGTTCCCACCAGCTTTTACAGCCACACAAGAAATCTCACATAAACAAAAAAATGTTTTGGTTCAATTCAGGGTTACGCTTTGTGTTATGTTTAAAATACATTTTAAAAAGAGTTTGGGTTGAGTGCTCACCATAAACGTATGTAATAGCATACGCAGTTAATTATTAATGAAACATGAAATTATTTTAATTAGATGGTCGACATTTGTTCTTATTTTAGTGGTCAGTGACACATTTACAGTATAAATGCAATTAGAACTAAAATCGTGGGTGTTGTGAACTGGCCTTTGTTTAGAATACAGAGAGTAAACCATAGAAAAATACTTTTTGATAATTGGCCTAGTTAAAAGTAGTGTATTGTGTAACGTCTGATCATTGCTAACACCTCCCACACCGGCCACCCACCGTTCCAGAAATTCTCCTCTGGCAGGGAGGGAAGGTGAACAGAACAGGTCAATTATGACTACAAAAATCCACCATCTGAACTATTCTTCCCCATGTGTGGGACTCTTGGGCAAAAACTTCACATATGTCCCACAGAGACTAGCAAGAACGCTCACCACATCAAGCCACTTCTTAACAGTTAAATGTTAACTAAGCAGCTGAAGTTTCATCCACATTGGTTAAGCTTCTCAGACATAACAGCACTTTTTTAACACCTCCATTTTTGGGTACCAAAGGTATTTGGACGGATTAACATTATGTACAATGAAGTGGCCATGCTTAGTTTGGTTGAAAAGCATTTGCATACAAAAAAATTCTGAAAAGCATGCTCAATTGGATCCAGACTGAATTCCAGACTGAGTGATTGCCAGTCAAGAACATTTCTCTTTTAGGCAATGGCAAAACCCACTTGATAGCTTTGGCAGTGTGTTTGGGTTCACTGTCCGGCTGCATGTTCAAGCCGCCCAATGAGTTTAGAGGCATCTAGTTTAATCTGAGATGTCTCTGTACACTTCAGAATGCTTCCATTAGCATTAACATAATCAATGAAGACAAACTAGACAGTTTCAGTTGCAGCCATTTATGCATAAGCCAATGTACATCTCCACCATATTTCACAGATGAGGTACTATACTTTGAATTATGGGCACATCTTTTCTGCAAACATTCTTTTTTTGTATTACTCTGGTATGGATTAATATTTGTTGCAACTGTCCATAAGTCTTCATTCCCAAAATCTAATGTCTTATTTAAGTACTCTTTTTGCAAACTATAAACTGTCCGTTCAGGTCTTGAGTCTACTCATGTGTATTGTATACAAGACCATTGTCTTTGATACATCTTCCTCCTGGAGAATGTTGTTTGTTGAGTTGTATGACTGGGTTGTAATCTTCACAAATAAATATATTCTTCTGTCTGGCACGCTATTGTGGTCTTCCTTCATCTCGCAGATCATTTGCTAGGGAGTGCTGTATTTCTTCTTAATGTAGGTGTTTAGCACAATAATGCTTTTTTAATAACATCAAGGGGCCAGATTACAAAACCTCAACAAAATGTTGAAACATTTACATACAGTGAATTGGAATCTATATAGATGCAGGGAAATGAGTTTTGGTTGGAGAATAATGCCGCAGTTTAGTTAAAAGTTTGGAAGTGGCTTGATGTGCTCAGCATAGTCTTGTAAGTCTCTGTGGAAGAGTTGGTCACATTGGTGTGGGTCCCCAACATAAGGAAAGAAACTGGTCATGATGGAACTTTACTACACGCCTGCCTTGCCGCATGCCATATGATAATAGTGGGTGACCGGGGAGGGAGGGGTCAGCAATTCACTTGCCCGCTTTCTCTCAAGGCTCATGTAGAACTTTAACAGATAGCAGGTGCCAGCTTATGGCCCTTTCTTCAGACCATCCAATGCAAAAACAGACCCAAACTGGATGTTGATGGAGTAGGCAGGATGGTCTCTGTGTCAAGACTGAATGAGAGATTTTGAGCCACATTCACTGGTGTGCTTTCTTTGTGATTGATGGGACGCTGTCCTCCAACCAGAGATTGTGACAGATGATAGTCATTAGGAATTACAACACGTTTGCCAAAATAACAGCTAGGTGCTAAATTTCAAGGTGGGGAGGTGGGATTTCACGTAAATCCCATGTTATTCAGACTGTATCAGGTAATTTATTGGTCAACATGTCCAATGTACATGAAACTTGAGGGGTATGATCTGCAAGCAAGAGCAGACTTACAGATCCATTGTGCAAGTTGTATTGGTTTGAATAGATTTAGTGATAAAGATTTCAAAATGTTTATGTCTATCTTTACATGTTGTGGTCTGTGGATTGCTCAAAAATATTTTTGGACTGGACAGATGAATGGATATAAACGGGGGTTCATAGAATTAGTAGGTTACCTTGCTGACATTAGTTTAGCCTGCTGTTACTCATGTTCTTATTGTATTATGCTTTTTTAATGATGCTTCTTGGGAGACGCAGCATGAAATATGGAACCAGTGATTGAACCTCGATCCAATCCAGTAATAAAAGTAGACATGTTACCACAGGACCAGCTCTGAGCTGCTCTTTGGCAGCACCTATTGGTTCTGGACAATAACAAAAATAACAGAATATGAACTCTGAGTATTCACAGACTAACTGGCAGGTTTATTCATGGACACTAACTTCTCCCCTGATCCAATCCGTAGTACCAACGGGCTTCAAGCAGACCTCGATAGTGCCTGTTCACATGGAACACAGAGCCAACCCAGATGAATTATATATCCACATACCACTCATCCGTAGCTATCAAATGCTTGTGAAGGTTGATCATGACCCACATCACAATCATCCCGGCACTCTGAACCCACAAGGAGAATACCATCCCAACAGATCCACGGACGATGCACTTCACACTTCTATCTAACCCCTGGACAAGACTATACAGCCCTTAAACCCTCCACCCCCAGCACTTGAATTATGTTTACATTGTCACATCAGACCATACATACAAGTGCACTTGCCCAAGCTAGGGAGAGTGATGATTTTGCTAATTCACTACAGAGTTCACTAACTAGCTACCTTCGCACAAGGATTCTGATCAACAAGGTTAGAGTCAGACACAAAGTGTAAATGAGTTTTTACACTTTTCAACCCATGCATTTTACAGGTGACTACAATTAGCGTTGAATTGGGGTTGAAAACCAAAGTGACACTTCAAATTGTCACTCGTCGCCTCAAGGTAAATCAAGGGCTGAGGTGACAATGTCTGCCTCTTAACTGCATCTAATGCGACTTTTCTGCATTAGTTATGATGGGGATTCCCCTGAGGGAAAAACGGTAGGGACTGCAATTGCAATTGGAGTAAAGGGTGTTCTGATATATACATTGTACACCCTCAACACCAATTACCCTTCAGGGCTGTGTGTTAAGACCTACCCTGATAGTCCTTGTTCACCTACAACTCATTGGTGGCGATGGACTCCAACATCATCAACAAGTTTACTTATGTCTTAATGGTGGAAGGCCTTATCGCGATCATGACTTACAAACCTACAGGGAGGAGATTAGAGACTGCATACGTTACCACTGGTAACCAGTAGTTTGAACTGAAGAGGGGAGACCGTAAATGCAGCCCAAAAAAACTAAAGAATCTGGTAATGATCAGTATGGAGGAAAAAAAAACAGCCCCATAACATCAAAGATTCATTACCACAGTTTACCGTAGGTATGAGGTAATTTTCTGCATATTTCTTTTATTCAACCAAAAAAGTGTTTAATTTGACCAAAGCACCCGGTTCTTATCCAAGTGTTAATGCCATTTAACAAATTTAGTTTGAAGGTATTTTCATCTATATTTGATTAATCAAATACATTACTTTTTTAAACCCCAGGGCATAGTAATGTACCCTTTCTACATGCTCAAATTCAGTATATTGCTTCTATCAAGGAGTATTCATTTATAATACAGCCCGTCATAATAATTAAGGACATTCATTTTAAAGGTTGTGTTCTGCTTAGGCAACAAATTGATTTGCACACAAAAAGCACAACATGCACAATGATTTAATTGCTCTTCTAAACTTCAGAAAATGTAATCCTGCCTTTTTGTACAAACACTCTAATTAGGGGACTCCATTCAGAGGACAGAGACAACTGTTTCATGAGAATTCCTCTGCCAAGTAATTGCACAAATTACTCCACCAAGAATGTCTGGGATTACCCACACAAATTGAACTTCACAGAGAAGAGCAATAATAAAAGGTATATAGATGGTCTGACAATCCACAAATAGAAAATAATAAGACTAATTGTGGTTAGCCAAAGCCTGCAAACATGTTTCTAGTGTATAACTGTTGGCCCGATAATGAGAAATTTTTAATAAATGAATCTCCTGCTCCCAAAACGGATATATATAAAATGTGATTTCACCTTGGTCTCCAACGGCTTTGAGTAAATAACCTAGTCATAAAACATTTTAATTGGCTGTGATGTTATGGAATAACTGGCACAATTCAGAATGGTAACAACTCAACTCGGTAACCAAGTTATCTGGTTGTGTGAATATAAGGTTAATAGTGTATTTGAATATTCAAGTATGTGGTAATTATAGAAACTGAGCAGCATCACATTTTGGAAAATAATACCTATAATAGACAACATCAGTATTTGTTAAGGTCACTTCAGAGCAGTATTTGAATTCATTCTGGCACATTTTGTATTTTGTTGCCTTAAAGCTTAAAATGAAAATAAATAAAATCTAAGATTTTTCTGGCTTCATTTACAAACCGTAGCACGCAATATAAAAATAAAAAAATGAATGTTGATTGGTTTAGAAGAAAAGCAGTTGTTCATCGTGGACCCCAATGCTTAGTAGTGAAATATCTAGTGAAATATAAGCAAAACATCCAGTAAGAGTGGAAAGCTACATTCACAGTGTTTTTGCATCAACTCAAAATCTATGCTTTTTAAGACCTTAACAAATCAAAATTAAGACCCCAAAAAATGTCTAAACAATGTATTTGATATAAAATAAATGATTGAGTTGAGATTTCTGTAATGGTGTAACAATACAACACAAAATTGATCGCTACAATTTTTGAGGGGGGAGAGAAACAGAAAAAAAAAAAAAAATGTAATAATGAATGTTTCATAATTTTTAAGCTTCTCCTTCACAGAAAATGTCTTTATTACAGGTGAATTGGGACATCAAAACTTTCATCCAACTTTTCATCCATAGAAAGGAGTAGGGTGGCGTAGCAGCAGCTGTACTAGCAGCTCCTATGCAAGTAATTTACCCCCCCCCCCAACTTTGATTTGTAACACTATGCCAAACTCACCTCAAGACATGTTGCATAACACTGCTGCTTTCTTCTCAATTTCATGGTCTAGGTGCACCAAATTGTACCCTGCCTTGTTTCTTGCCAGCGCCTATCACCTCAGATCTTCCTCCAACCATCAACCTTCAACTTGCATCTCCCCATCTCTGCTCATCCCTATCTAGCCATTACTGATGACAACAAAAATATGACACACAGCCAGATGTCAACATCTGTAGCTAGCTAATGTATCGTTAAACTTGCATTAATGGTGGAGCCTCTCATTGTCTTTTACTAAGTTGAACAAACAAATACAAGCTAATTCGACTTTTTACCTACCATGCTGGTGTGCGTGACAATGTTTCCATTTTTCTTAAACGCAACATCTGTAAATGTAATACCATGGTGTTAGGAAGGGCAGCAAAGAAGTCACTACTACCAAGAAAAAAACATCAGGGCAGACTGATATTCTGCAAAAAGATACAGGGATTGGACTGCTGAGGCCTGGGGTAAAGTCATTTTCTCTGATGAATCCCGTATCTGGAGAAATAAAAGTGAGTGCTACCATCAGTATTGTGTAATGCCAACATTAAAGCATCCCGATACAATTCATGTGTGGGGTTGCTTCTCAGTCAAGGGAGTGGGCTCACTAACATACCCATGAATAAAGAATGGTACCAAAACATCCTCCAAGAGCAACTTCTCCCAACCATCCAAGAATACTTTGGTGACGAACAAAGCCTTTTCCAGCATGATAGAGCACCTTGCTATAAGGCAAAAGTGATAACTAAGTGGCTCGGGGAACAACATTTTTGGTCCATGGTCAGGAAACTCCCCCAGACCTTAACCCCATTGAGAACTTGTGGCGGGTGGACAAACAAAACCCCACAAACTCCAATCAATTATAATGGACAGAATGTAATGTAAACTTCAGACAAACACAACAAAAACGAATCCATAATCACATCATTCACAGATATTTTCACAGAAATGTCTAAAGTTCTCGCACGTCTAATATGGGCCTTTGCCTGCAACTATTAACATTTACAGCCATGTGTAAATTCTCCCACAATTTTACATTTTAATGGAGTTCAGTAATTAAGTGGATGTAATTACTTGCACACACAAACAATGTTGCTATTAAAGCAATATCCTGTCACAAATCCAGTACTCAAAGACAACTCATAGTCCAATTTCATACAGGGTTGAGGGTTTGCACCGGATCTTTGTGAGGACCTAACTGTGCTAGTCAAAGATTTCACACTGAGCTTTGGAAGCAAGCCACAATGCCTGGAGAAGTTGAAAGCAGGGGGTTGTTTACCTGCTTTAGTTCATTCAAAATTTCATTTGGGCTTTTTTTTTTACAACATAAACCTCTATGAACAAACCGCCAATAGGCCTTAGTCACATAGTGACTGAACCTAAAAGCTAAACATGAATACACCTCCTTTATAGGAATATATACATATCAGAATCCTTATTACTGTGTAACTTTCACAGCTGGTCGCAAGGTCAAATACAACAATAAGGATACCAGAGAACTGACGTCATCGCTACCAAACCAATAAACGTCTCTCATTTTACCAGTTAATAACGTATAACAGTGCCACATATTTTTGGCTTATATATCTGCAGTTGAAACGCATCCACTTTGTATCATCTTCCTGCAATCATGACCCTGTGAAATTACTTAACAACCACATGTTTGGCAGAGCCACACAAGTATCACAGACAAGAGAGAACATTTGCTCTCATGCTGTCAATCTGCAGGCTAATCAAACTGTGGACAAGATCTATTACATTTCCCCAAAGTGTTTTGCTGACTTTAAGACAAAATGATATGTGGTTATAATATGGACAAGACATTATCAGTGGATTGTTAATACAAGGAGATAATGGGTGGACGGATTCTGTGCCATATGCTGGTGGCATTCATACAACATATTCTCGATAAAGATGTCTTTCTCAACAAGCACCATCAGGTCTCACACATCCTGAACTCCATATTCAAATCAAGGAACAACAGACGATTAGGCAATAGTGCCACAATAGACGACAGGGTTAAACAAACGGTTAAATGTTGCTCTGTATTTAAGTCCAGCCGAAACAGTCCTAATCTGAGAAACATAAATATATTGTTGTGTCTTCTCAGGATCATGAGTCCTCTGATGACAGACCAGTAATTCTACACACCCATAACAAATAATGTACACGTTTCAACACCTCTTAAGTGAAAAATATGTTAACCATGCGATCGTTTTAGGCACTTTCATGCAAAGCACACCCTGGTAGGAAAATGTATATGCATAAGATCACTTACGGTCTAGACATAGCATTTATAGTCAGTAACCATGCATGCATTTCCTTGCACCTCTGGCCGGTTAAAATAAGTTGAATTAATTATTAACTTACACAAAAATGCAAGGTCTTCTAAAAAAACTGACAGTGAAATCTGATATTAGGCCTAGAAAAAGTTATTTGTAATGACCGATGCTATACCTGAAATCCAGGTATATACCTTACATAAAGAATTTAGTGTTTATATGCTAGTAGGCGACAAACAACCTACCTGCAGATCAGTTGGGTAGCTGATATCCAAGAGCTGAAACACTGGAGAATATCGGTCGGGTGACAGTGCCTCTTCTCTGTTCTGTAGAATTTCACGTTTCACCTCAGATCTCAGGTCCAAATAACAAAAAAGCGTTACTAGATGCAATGAAAGGGATAAGATGAAGAATCCCAGAAAAAATGTACAGTTGTCACACTGTTTCCTGCAAATGCAGGTCGACTCTTTTAAGTCATTCTCTTCTAAATTTAAAAACTTTTCAGGCAGAGATTTAGGTGCCATGTCTAACGTCTATACGTTTTCAGTCGTTGCTATTTCAGCATACTCGGCTTATGTCTGTAATTTCACGGCTCTAACCTGTGCTGTCTAAGGTCAAAATCTAGCACGCCGACAGTTATTTCCATCCACATCTAATCAAGTTGGAAGTACGGTAACCTACGCTGATACGATGACAGACTTGCAATCCGGTTCGAAAGTTCCGCCCTCGTTCGCTCATTGGGCTGCGCCGATTACGCGCGAGTCCATTGAAACACTCCTCTAAAATACTGCACTAATACCAGAATCACATGAACTCGCTCCTATATTACCAATTGTTCAGAATTGTTCTTGGCATACGGCGTTGCTAGGGATAGACAACATATAAGCAAAATAAGGATTGATTAAACACACAGTCTACAATTTGATGATCATAAGGGATGGAATACAAGTGGTCCTGTACATTAATTGACAGTTGATGTGCGTATTTACAGATTAAAAACATATAAACACTAAAAACTTAACTCTTTATCTAGATGCAGGGAGATGGGCTGTTCCTGCTATTTAATAAGCTGGTGTCTTTATAGCTTAAGGTCTCTTCACACCACAATAGTTTTGGTTACATAAACAAGATGCTTAGCACGATTTGCATTGGGTATACTTTTTCATGATGTATATAGGTAAACATGTAAATTGTTTACTGTAACCCTAAAAAGTAACTTGGAACACTTACCACAGATTCACTGTTAATCTGGAACAGATTCACTCTTAACGTGAAACAGATTTACTGATAACGTGGAACACTCCCTTTACTATTTTAAGATCAAAATATTTAAAGTACATTATGTAACTCATTGAGATCAAAATCACCATTGTGGGCTGGATTCAAACTCACACAGAAAATCTAAAGAAACGGTAGCTTGCATGGCCCCCATGTGCCTGTATGCACTCCCAACAACATCTAAGCATGCCCCTGATGAGACAGCGGATGATGTCCTGGGGGATCTCCATCTTGACCTGGATCAGGGCATCAGTGAGCTCTTGGAAAAGTCTGTGACGCTACTTAGTGGCGTTGGATGCACCAATGACATAAATGTCATCCAGGAACAGCCTACACCCACATGAGGCCGGGCATTGTCCTGCACCAGGATGATCCTAGGGCCCAATGCACTAGCATAAGTTCTGACGATTGGTCTGAGGATTTTCACACAGTACCTAACAGCAGTCAGGGTACCATTAGCTAGCACAAGGAGGTCAGTGCAACCCTCCAAGGATGCTGTTGCCTTTCCACTGCATCTGTTGTCACTTTTATTTTCACCAAAACAGGTGACATTGATTCACAAACGCTTCCTAACTGGAAAGAGTGATATCCCAGAAGTTGAATTGACTAGCAAGTTTTACTTGTGATGATTACATGTTTCCTTTGAATTTTTTGAGCAATGTATGTCGTTTCTTCTTTGGTAAAGTTTTAACTAACGTTTGAGGATGCAGAAATATACTGTGTTCACAGACAATGGTTTTCGGAAGTGTTCCTGAGCCCATGCAGTTAAGTCCACTACAGCATTGTGTCTGTTTTTAATGCAATGCCGCCTTAGGGCTTAACGTTTACGTTGAGAAACATTCCACCATTTTTTTTTTTGCATTACACATCTTTTCCAGTGTTTTATTGGCTTTGTCCCAGCCCTGTGGTGCTGGCATACAGTTGGGCATAATTTTCAGTCTCAAAATTGTATATGTTATCTTCGTACTATTTTCTATTGAATTTAGGGTTAAAATGATTTGCACATCATTGCATCCTGTTTTTCTTTACATTTTACACAGCGTCCCAAAATTTTTAGAATAGGTGGTTAGTATTCATATTCTGAATTAATTAACATTCAGTCACAATAACTCTCAAACACCCCAGACCAACCCAATTTTGAACATAATTCTGAAATACTATATTTGTACTCACTTTCTTTGTCAGCACTCATACCACTACAATAGACACTAAAAGAGATATGGTCTTTAATCAGCAGCCGTGGGAAATATGGATTGATACCACGTTACCTAGGGATGGCTACGAGTTACATTTTTACATCTTAGACACAAACTGTCAACAAGTCAGGTTAATCTGAAAAAAACAAATATAGGGTAAAAACGCTAAAATATAGAGCTGTAATTTACATATAAACAACTAGACAATCATGCATACTCCCTAGCTAACTTATAATGATTCCATCCTATGCTCCCATTCACTTATTTTAACCACAATGTTTCCTGTTTAAACACAGACTCCAAAATGAAAATGTTACCACCTTTAAGGTTTCTAGAGAGGAGGCTCATTTTGATTTCAGCAGGGAGAGACCAATCAGATCTGAAGCAAATTTAACTGCAAAGGCGCTAAGGCGCTAATTTTCTAAACCCATTAAAAAAATCAATTTTTTAAAAAGACATTGGTTTGCTTGCAAGTTAACTAGACAATTTTGTATGACATCAGCTAGCTCCTTTTCCGTGCTGGTGTTGCAGGGAGAATTGGATTTGCATCCATCCAATTGTATTGTTGAAATCTCTATTTTGTGCTCATCCTCACAACCCCAATACTAACACACTGCTCATACCCCCAGTATTACTACAATATTAACAGCTGAAGAAAAAACATGCCTTCTGAAAGCATATGGGCTAACATCTTTAAAGTGTTAACATAAAAAAGCATATAGCGTAATAGTAACATGTAGAGCAATATATTTCCATCTCTTCAAGTCTGTCACTTAAAAGGGAAATAGATTGTGTGATTCATATGTTAAAATCTTTAAAATAATAAACATTGGCAACACTATGATTTCTGTTGATCTGCCAATACATTCAGCCATTCCAACACCATAATATTACCCTTAACCATTGTCATGTGAAGAACATACTACCAACTTTTCTGAGAAAGTGGATAGGATGTCTATGATCTTATTAAATTAAGTAAACAAATAGGATATAGATTTAAAATGTAGCTCCATAAAAGAACACTACATAAGGCTCTTTCATGTGGGATAAAGCTGAATATATTTCAGGTGATTCATCATGAACAAATGGCAAATGAACATTGCTGTTCCACGTTTTTTTTGTGGGATGTAAAGGTGACAGTTTTTAACACTTTCTAGTGCTACACACCTTTCAATGTTACTACTATCTGAAATCGTCAAGGTATCCTCAAACTATCTGTAGTTCTACTTTAACTGGCATCTGCTTCTGCTAAACTTGCAAAAAACAGATCAAGTGATCTGTTTGTAAACCTAATGTACGGTAATTGAATTTCCGTGGCAGCAAAATATGATCTAGTATTCTGCTTGTAAATATTTTATCTCAATCAGTTTTGATTCATTGGGATATGCTACACAAGGAACCGACTGATTGTATGCTGTCTCAATATGGGAGTAATTAAAATAAAAGTAAATAAAGGGCAATACAAACAACATTCTAGTCTAGTATTGGACATGTTCTTCTACTGGTTGTTCTAACTGTTAAGTGATCTGTTAAGTATCACCCAGCTAAACAAAAATGAATGGCTAAAATGGTGCCTACTGTAAGTATTTGGACAGTATGGCAACACTTTGTACTGTATGGCAACACTTTGATTTAAAATGATACAACAATTCTGAAGTTAAAGTTGCCTGTCGGGTTTAATTTGTTAGGTATTTTCATCCATATTCTGTGACTATTTTGAGGCTGGACAGCAAGGGGCAAAACTGTAGTTTACGTCAAAAATAAGATGGCCAAAAAACTGTAAAAAGGAAAGGATGGACATATGAGACAGAAAATAATGTGCCAGAGAAATGAGACAAATAATAATGTGCCAGAGAGATGGTAAGAGGAATATGTGGACATATGAGCCAAATAATAATGTTCCAGAGAGATGGTAAGAGGAATCTGGGGACATATGAGACAAATAATAATGTGCCAGAGAGATGGTAAGAGGAATCTGTGGACATATGAGCCAAATAATAATGTTCCAGAGAGATGGTAAGAGGAATCTGTGGACATATGAGACAAATAATAATGTGCCAGAGAGATGGTAAGAGGAATCTGTGGACATATGAGACAAATAATAATGTGCCAGAGAGATGGTAAGAGAAAAGTGTGGACATATGAGACAAATAATAATGTGCCAGAGAGATGGTAAGAGAAAAGTGTGGACATATGAGACAAATAATAATGTTCCAGAGAGATGGTAAGAGGAATCTGTGGACATATGAGACAAATAATAATGTTCCAGAGAGATGGTAAGAGGAATCTGTGGACATATGAGACAAATAATAATTTGCCAGAGAGATGGTAAGAGAAAAGTGTGGACATATGAGACAAATAATAATGTGCCCGAGAGATGGTAAGAGAAAAGTGTGGACATATGAGACAAATAATAATGTGCCAGAGAGATGGTAAGAGGAAAGTGTGGACATATGAGACAAATAATAATGTGCCAGAGAGATGGTAAAAGGAAAGTGGGAACAAATGATAATGTGCCAGAGAGATGGTAAGAGGAAGGTGTGGACAACAAAGGAACTGGCATACAGTTTCATCAAATTGAAAAAGTGTGGGTGTTATGATTTGGACTTGAGAGAAGTAGTTAAATTGTAGTTAAATTGTAACCCTAGCTAGAGAAATCTCTTCTGCTCAGTCAACAAATACCAACAAAGGAGTTTTTCAGAACAAAAAAGGTGACTGGTCAAGTCAATGACCTGAACTGAATCCCTTACAATTAGGGGTAGGGGGTGTATGTAAGTACACTGAAATTCAAGATACTAGTCTGAACCTCAACATCTTCCAATGTGCTGGAGTTCAAATCCAACCTAGTACATTTTG
Organism: Novumbra hubbsi; assembly: GCA_016801125.1. Taxonomy (NCBI): domain Eukaryota; kingdom Metazoa; phylum Chordata; class Actinopteri; order Esociformes; family Umbridae; genus Novumbra; species Novumbra hubbsi. The sequence continues at coordinate 21,049 of JACXGK010001638.1, forward strand.
AACATGTACTAGGTTGTTCCTTCTTACATGGTATGACACATTTTCTTTAGATAACAATTGAGTAGCCAGACAAAGTGATACTTTAAATCATGTATCCTTTGTCCTTGTCCCAGATCCAGGAGGCTGTCCCACAGATGTACAAAGTCTCCTCAATGGGCCATGTTGTTCTTTAAAGTATTAACTTTAGAAAAGTCTTTCTGTAGCAGCACCATTCCAAGAGCAATAAAACAAGCTTAACATAAATATGCCTTTCATCACTTTCCAGCATGGGAAATAGATCACGCTTTTAGAATAACTTTATGAGATCCAATGCTCAAAATGAAAATTGAACATCAATACAACTAAGCACTGGGAAGCTGCCTTTTCTGATGTGAACATTTGCAGTGAACCATAAATTTTCTCAACATCTGACAGACGTCAACAAAGCAGATGCACTCGAGAGACCAGACCCACACTGTGCTGTTTGAAGAGAAACAGAACAAGCTCATTGCTAAATCAATCTGGCACAGCTGCTGCCAAAGTGGATAAATTGTGTATACAGTACCACAAAAAGGTTGGAGACTACTTCAGCAGATTATATGTATAATTTACATGGACATTAGTAGGCAACTCACAAGTCAATCATTCCCAAAAATAGGAAAAAGCATTGGAAAAGGAATATCATGTATCAAAGTCCATACTTTTGAGGTGAATTTTTTAAGAACATAACGTAGGTCACATATTTATACATATATTTATACCTATATTTTTTCCCCAATGTTTGTCAAGGCATATTGATGCACATAATGTGATTATTCAATTTGCCGTAGTTGCTGATTGTGACAGGTATCAGCAGGAATTTAAATCCAATTGTTTGAATGTAAATTATATAATGAAATAGTTAAAGAAGCATATGATGCCAAACATTAGATCACAAATATAAAGAATACCTATTTTCTCACACACATAACAGTGGCTCACCCTTCTGGTCATACAAAGTAATACAGATTATGATTCATTTTGTAATATCGAATACATTTCGCCGGAATAATATGAGTCACCTTGCGCTCACCTTCCTTCTGAATAAATATACATTAAGCGTATATTTGACAATTCAGTTTAATTGTCTGTATCTCTGTAATTACTTATAGGGAGAAAGACAAATAACTACATGGTCAAATTGAAATAACAAAAAATAACAAAAACAACAACTTCCATGACAATATCGTCCAAGTCAGTAGAAAATATGATTAACATGATGTTATGTATTAAAATATTGTAATTAATAAAAAAGCATTTGGAGAAAAAGAGTTTAGTACTGAGAGACAAAATTGTGAAAGCTGTTCAGATCTGAAAAGAGACTGTAGACTTTTATGTATGCGTGGTGTGTGTATGTGTAAGAGTGTTTCTATGGGATAACGAGTAGGGGGCATTGTTCATTAATCTAGAATCCAATCATAGAAGTGGGCTTCACTTACAGCAGAATCAACTAGTTAAACTCTTTGCATTACGTGCCATGTGAGTGACATCCTGGTTCAGTAAACGTATCGGATCACAGATAATGACATTTTATACTCAGATCATATTCCTATTGATAATAATTGTGTCCAGATACTCAACGCAGCCCAACTATAAACCATAAGACGTCAATAAAGAACACAAATTCCTCAAGTTCTTTAACAAAAATACAACGTTTTAGGGTTCTTTGTTTACCTTTAGCCATGGGTCCTCAAGCAGTGCTCAAAAGTTGAGCCAAAACAGGTCCTGTTTATGCTGTACTACAATATTCAAATTTATCCTTTTCTGAAAAATGTAAATTTAATTTACCCAAACATACATCAAAATCAACAAAAACAATTGTAGTAGGACCACAAAATCAAACGTGGTAAAGTGTTTTATAAAGGCTGTCGCAGTTTCTAGACTTTAATCCAATTGGAAACCTGTGGAGAGAATTGAAAAAAGCAGTCCACAAGCAAAAACCTTAGACTATCAAGGGTCTTGAAATGTGTTGCATGAAGGAGTGTTCCAGATCACAAAGGTGTTCTGCAACCTTGTGGAACTAAAGAAAGAAGCTCAGGGCTGTTACCCACTCAAGATGAGGTATCACAATATATTGGTTGCAGGCATGCCATTATTTGAATGTTGGAATAACTTTTTCACTAATACATATATATTGCATTTTTATAGATTGGTCCGTTACATTTTATGGTCTTGACAGCCAGCAAGAAAAGGTGTATGCTACTATTTGCAATGATATGTTAAACGTTGCTGGTTAACTAAGTCTGTCACAGTTATTGATTGTGTTTTTTTCTGCATTATTACAATTTTTCAATGAGACATACAGACATGGTCAAATTTGTTGGTACCCCTCTACAAAAAACAAAGAATACAGATTTATATATAGATACAGATTTATTATAGGATTCAGATCAGGACTCATAAAAGGTCACTTCAGAATAGTCCAATGTTTTTCCTTATCCATCCTTGGCTGCTTTTAGCTGTGTGTTTTGGGTCATTATCTTGTTGGAGGACCCATGACCTGTGACTGAGACAGAGCTTTCTTACACTGGGCTGTGCATTTTCCTCCAGAATGTCTTGACATTGCATTTTGACCTGCACAGATTCATAGCACCTTGTGCAAATTGCAGCAAAGCAGCCCCAAAACATAAACAAGCCTCCTCCGTGTTTAACTGTAGGTTCGGTGTACTTTCTTTTGGAAACTTCATTTTGTCATCTGCAAACATAGAGCTGATGTGACTTGTCAAAAAGCGAAAATTCTGACCCATCTGTCCAAATTACATTCTCCCAGAAGGATTGTTGCTTGTCAATATGCATTTTAGCAAATTCCAGACTGGCTTTTTTATGTTTTTCTTTAAAAGGTGGAGTGCTCCTGGGTCATTGTTTATGGTGCCCACTTTTGCTCAAAAAGTGATGAATGGTGCGATCCGACACTGAACGGAGTACAGCTCGTATCACTTTGGCAGTAATCCTTGGTTGTTTTTTTTTACCATTCACACTGTCCTTCTGTTCAATCTGGGGTTGATTTTCCTCTTGCGGCTGCACTCAGGAAGGTTGGCTACAGTTCCATGGACCTTAAACTTCTTAATAATATTTGTAACTGTTGTCACAGGAACATCGAGCTGCTTGGAGATGGTCTTGAAGCCTTTACCTTTACCATGCTTGTCATTTATTTTCTTTCTGATCTCCTAAGACAACTCTCTCCTTTGCTTTCTCTGGTCCATGTTCAGTGTGGTGCACAAAATGATACCAACCAGATCAGTGAATACTTTCTCCACTTAAATGGGCTGAATGACTGATTTCAAGATTAGAGACATGTATGATACTAATTAAGTAAACAGTTAAAACATACACTGTAATCCAATTATTTATTATCACATTTCTAAGGGGTACAAACAAATGTTTCCAGTTTAGAATATCTTTGTAGAATAAGCAATAATTCATATTTTTAAGTGTACATGACAGAGTAGCTAATCACTTCATTTAGTAACTTTTCAAACAGAATGAAGCATTATTTTTAAGAGCTGTAAGGGTACCAACACATTTGACCCTAACCTTTTAACACCATAACCACTTTATAACAACAATCAAAGAACAAGGAATGTTGCAGACATCTTCTATTTGCAGAGAGCATTGTTTCACTTAGCAGGGCTGTTCTTAAATAAATCTATATAATGTCGCTGTGGGTCAATACATCAAAGAGGGTCACACTTCATTCCACATGTTTAATCTTCAGTTTTGTAGCAAAGGGGAAATGCCAGTAAACACAATTTACACACTTTTTGGGGAAAATGCAATTTTTTACCGCAACCAGCAATCAGGCATAGTTTACCCACCAATTTTGTTTACCACTATACAACCGGAGAGTTGAAAAGAACATTTTCAGTGCCCTAGGAAATCCTGCTTGTTGGAGCTCATCATCACCAAGCACATCATTGCCCTGTATTAACCCCATGCAGGGCAAAGAGTCTGACGGTGGTATGTAATGGCTTATAAATACCCCTGATCACACACAGACCTGCGCTCCAAGGTATGGAACATCAAAGGTGACATCATCAAAGCTTAACACACAGATGGCCAGATGCCAGACCTGAGATGTGGCATAAAAAAAGCAAACATCTTCTAAAGGTACATTTGTGGGGTTTTAGAATCATGAAATTCTTGTTTTTTGAAAAGCCTATTTATTTGGTGTAATTATGTTTAATAATTATTTTTAAATGGCAAACCTTCCACGCACAGCTCACCCCCCCAAACCCATCACCACGACAACCCAGTCCCAAAATCCCACGTTTCCGGTCACCACAAACGCAGCACTCCAAGTTCCCAATCACCTGAATACTGTTCACCTGTTTGTTTGCTCCCCATCACAATACAGCACAGTTCTGAGCACCTTTTCTTTGTGAGGTATTGTTTGTGGTTTACGACGTACAGGTTTCCAAACCCCTGTGTATAGATGATTTCCGTCTTTCGACCACCCCCTGTTCTCAGACTCCGATTTAGCCTGTTCCATACCTGGACATTGCCTGAACCCGCTCTTAGCCTACCCTAGCCCTGCCTCTTGACTAACTGTGTGCAGACAGCTGCCTGTGTCTTCCTGACTACGCGGTGCAGAAACAGACACTGTAGACATCCTTGTCATCCCCGCCTTTGCCACATGGATCCAAGCTGAATCCAGCTGAGTATGGTCACTTTGAGAATCAGGGCTATTAGAACTTGGAGCAGCTGGCGTGATTGAACTGTTTTGAAAAATACCACATTTCTCCTCAGTTTCTGTTTGTTTTGCTTCAATCTTAAATCCGGGACACAGCTAGTGTCAATGAAAGATGAAAACAGGAACAAGTAAGTAAGACACTTGCTATTTCGGCCCCCTGTCAGGATCTATTATTTTGTTTAGGTGTAATACATATTGTTAGCATGGCATCATCTTCCCTTTGAAAAATCCAAGCACCCTGATCAGGTTTTAGGGGAGAGTCACTAACATTCAGGGAGAGGTTTTTCCTCTATATATTTCACTTGTTCTATATATCCGTGGAATGACACCTACATAATGACGATATTTGTTTAAGCATGACTGTAAACTGTGCAGTCCGACAGACCAGAGGACTCACTTGGATCAGTGGCAAGTATGGCCAATCCACTGCCTGTAACAGGTGTTCCTGATTGTGGAGGAACAACTGTGACAGAAGATGTCTATGTTAAACATGTTAAGAGACAAGCCAAGACATTGTCTCCTTCATTTACGTTGTTCCCAAAAACACACTGAAGTTCTGATATAAGGTAGTAGTTCATCATTAGTTGATGGGTGGAATGGGCTTCCTCTATAAGAGACCTTGGCACCAACATCAAAGCTTAAATTATTCTCAGCCGCCTAGATAACCAGACAGAGACCCTTGTCATTTCAACTTGTAGCCACAAACATTGCCCTGTTACGTCTCTTAAGGGTGCTAAACTGGATTTCAACCAAACACCATTAGTCTCCATATCCCCAATGAGTCATATATCATAGATGTTAAATTACTATTTAAGACCATGTTTTAGGGTTTTTACACAAGACACGTACCGTGTGAGAGCTCAGGGGGTTAGACCCAAACGCAGACTGGGACTCGGGTAGGTCTGTAGTGCAGATAACATATTTGACCAAGGGATAAGGAAGGAACAGATTAGGGAGAGGGAGCAGTTTGGTACACGTCTCAAAGGCAGGCAAGCACATGCAGATAACAGGCTGGGACATAGTTGGATGGGAACGGAAAACCCGGGAAGTCTAGAGAAAGGCCGGTGTAGAAACATTAAATCTCAAAGCCGTCTGGCAGAAAACACAAGACAAACTGGCACAGGACAAACAGAAGACACCGGTTTAATTCACACAGGATAATCAAGCACCTGGTGGGAGTGAAGCACAGGACAAGACAGGGGAAAACCCACAGGAAGAGAAACAGGGCGTGACATCCATTGTAGTCTCACAATAGTGATTTCTTTATGAACGATTGCCACAGATTACTGCTGCGTCCGACTTGTTGTTGCTATTATGTTTGGTGTTTGAATGCATTCAACCTTGTTGCCATGCAGGTGAAGTGTTCACATGTATAATACACATTTAATGCAGTGTGTTGGTGGAGCTCTATCTTGTACCTTGTCAAGGCATTGTAGTCAAGTATCAAAAAATGAAACTAAACACACACCTGAATTGGAACAACCAGGTGCAAGAAAAAAAGCAGCCAATTAAAAAATGGAAAATACTCTGGCACACAGGGGATGCTTACAAATGTTAGAATTGATTAATGTAAATAAAAAGTAACGTCATGTAGTCAAACAATAAAAAAAACATGTCACATGGTCTGTGTCTAAAGCAAGTTTAAAAAGTAAATTTAAGCTGATAGATGTCATCTTTAGCTAGTAAAGTCAATCAAAAATAGTAAACAATGCTAACGTTAGCTAGCTCAAATTGTGTAGATGTCCCAGCAGTATTGACACCTTGTTATACTGAATCTAAAATACATTTTCAGATAAAGGGTTTACCAATTATTTGCCTTCTTCAGAGATGTTTTGAAGCCTAAGTATTACATGTTACACTAAATCTTCCTTAGAGCTCATTGTGGAGGTATTGATTGAATGTCCTGTTGTACAGAAACCCCTCTTACCATCCATCAAAACAATAAATGTGCAATCCATGGATAGAGTCTTGGAGGCCAGTGGGAATGTTGTTGCTAGTAGACCACAAGTAGGGAGGATGAAAGTCACAAGGCTCAAGGTCTTTTTCAATTAATTGCAGTCAGTCGAATAAATCACAGGAGTCAGACAATTCCACATGGTATCACTATAACAAAGGAACCTTTGACATCATGTTGACAGGTTACATGTACAATAAATGGATTTGCAGTTCCCCCTGCTGGCAAGGGAATTCTACACCCACTGCAGACCTATTTATAGCCAATAGGGGGAAGAAGAGGCCAGATAATTATTCAAATATTGAGTACAGTTTATTTAGCTGCTTTGTTTCTATTCACACCACTATGTGGTACTATGTCACCACTCTGAGTTCAAAAACAACAACAGATTATCAAAAAGCCCTTTTTTTAAAACTCAAAGCACATCTGACATTAAGTCAATGCAACTTTTTACTCTCACTATGCTCATTGTCCCACCACTCAAACATTCAGTAAATATACTGTATAACGTTTACATTGTTTTGCCTACCATGTGCAGATGAATAAGTAAGTGCACCACGCTAAGTATGTGACTTCTGTGGAGTTTATAGGGTGAGCCAGTAAAGACTACTGTATTGCCTTTGTTCTATTCAGTATTGTCAAGTACAGGACATGATTGTCACCAATTGTAAAAACTAAAACTGGCAACCATATAACCACATTAAACATGTGAACACAGGCAATGTATTTCAAAATGGTGCAGGACCGAAAGCCAATACGAGGAATTCAGAAAGCCCCTGGACTGGGTCAGCACTACAAACTGACCATCTTATAATGTCCCACCATTGTGATGTGATTCAGTAATCATTTTGGGCCAATCTCCCAGTTTACCATTTTAAGCATTGCAATGCACACACTAAAAAAAATGATTACCTCTGGCCTTTTAGAACAAAAAAGGGGTTGGTTGAAGGTCTGAATGACAGTTTTGATAATTTCAGTTTTTTTGTGTGTGTCTTCCCTTGTGGGATTCTTGCTTTGCACAATAACCTTACACTAGTCCACAAACGGTCACTCATCTGTATTGGCTGCCACTATGAACACATACAACTCACTTTCACATGATTAGGGCAAGAGAACTTCAAAGGTTGTTTTTTTGTTTGTATGTATGCGTGTTTGTGTGTGTGGGTGTGTCTATGCACGCGTTTGTGTGAATGTGTGTGCGTTCCTGTCTGTCTGTAACAGGGTGGGAAATGTGTCTTTGATATGACTACAAGCAGAGTGTGGAGAGAAGATCCTCACTCCCCCTGCTCACTTGAGTTCAAATATCACAGTCGGTTGGAAGTGGAAACACAAAACAAACAGATGTTGTGCTCTTCTTCCTTGTCCCCAGTCTTTGAGCTCCATAGTATATCAAAACAGCTGTCTGGACAAGCGTATCCTGGAGAGATACACTACCATTGAAAAGTTTGGGGTCACTTAGAAATTTACTTGTTTTCCATGAAAACATATATGAAATTAGTCTAAAATGGGGAATCTATCAAATTAATAACGTATATAGTCATTGACTAGATTAATTGAAATAATAATTGTGTCCTTCGAAATTTGCTTATCAGCCTTGCAGATCTGTGGCATTCTAATTGTCAATTTGTTTGAGGTATTCTGACGAGATTTTAACCCATGCTTCTTGAAGCACCTCCCACAAATTGGATTGGCTTGATGGGCACTTCTCGGTCATACGGTCAAGCTGACCCACGACTGCTCAAAAGGGTTGGGATCTGGTAGCTGTGCTGGCCACTCATTATAAACTGATTGCCATTTGGCTGTTTCTTCCCTAAATTGTTCTTAAATCATTTGGAACGTTTCTTTGGGTCATTGTCCTGTTATATGAGGAAATTGTCTCCAATAAAGCCCCATCTACAGGGTATTGCATGGCGATGCAAAAAAGAGTGATAGCCTTCATTCTGCAAGATCCCTTTTACCCTACAAACCTCCCACCTAAACGCCAAACATGGAAAACACAGCAAACTTGGATTTGTCTGTCCATAACATGTTAATACAATCTTCCTATGTCTAGTGTCTGTGTTTTTTTACCCATCATAATCTTTTCTTTGGCCAATCTAAGATATATTTTTTGTTTTTTAACTCTGCTTAGAAGAACTGCATCCCGGACTTGCCTTTTTGCTAGTGACATTGAGATTGGATTGGTGAAGCTGCCAGTTACAGTACAGTAGGCATGTACAGGATAAACAATGTCAATGTCTATAATTATTTTTTTTTAATCATTTTAGGTAAATGTTTACCTCCGATGGCTTCATAACCAGCTGGACCATTTAATGTGTTCATGGTCCAGAACAAAAAGCTTTTTTTTGCTAAATCAAAGGGAAAGCTTCATTACTGTAGAGCAAAGTTTTGTGGTAATATTTTGTCTCCAAATGTGTATCGAAATCATACATTGTACAATGACCACTAGCTGTCTCTCAAATAGATTGTTTGTTGTTTGTTGGCTTACATCCCTACGTTAGCCTGATTAGCAAAGAGGTGACATAAGTCAAAACACCTTAAATTTAGTTAAAACAACATGAAGCAAACTACATAGAATTAATCACAAGGGCGCTTCTTGACATGGCTTCAACACACCGTATTTTGGTCTCTTTGAAGATCATGCATATTTTTGTGAGATTGTCAGCAAACTCATCTGCAGGCTATGGATTTCAGTAACACGTTGATGTTGAAATGTGGACAAACATGAAGTGGTTTTATGTAACGGAGACAGCGACTTCCTGAGTGGTCCCTCGAGCAGAAGACTCAGAACTGTCCTTGGTGCGCAGATCAACAGCATTTGAAATATAATAATACGCCTCTCCAAAGAGCTCCAGTGATTCGTCTCAAACCCAAAGGTCATAGGTTGGCCACCACTGCCAGGCATAACGTAGTACCGTTCTCAGCCCAGCCCCTGATTACTGTCTGAGCGGCCACCAAGTTTTTTTGTTTCCAGAGGTCACTTTGATTGAGTCTTAAAAGCTGTGCTGAAGGCTAAGGGGATGGAGAAGGTACTTAACATAGAGGAGTCCAAACCTGTTCAACTGTGAGATAAGATAACACTTCCTTTGGCAGGCATGGATAGTCCTGCTATGTTTGGAAAGCTGGCGTAACGTGATAGGCCGGTGTGCCGGGGCATGGTGTGAATCTGCTCAGGCCCTAATACTCCTCAGGCCAATGCTTTCTGTCTCAGCCTGTTTGTTTTGTGAGGACTTCGGGTCTCAGGTGATTACACTGCACCTGTGAAAATGCTGATGTAATCCCCTTGAAGGCTCAATGCACTGGCCATACAACTTGATGTAGAGGACATGCTGTAGAGTCCAGCTACTTGTGTTGGTTGAAAAGAGATAGCCCTTTGTCACAAAATATAACACTTAAGCCGAGTATATTTATAAAATCATCAGAAGGAATTTGGAAAACATCCAAAGTGATATGCTATGAATCAAAATTTATGTTAAATTACAAATGAGCTCAAAGCAATTTTTCTTGTGACTCAAAAAACTTTTTCGGACCGAAAACTGAAGGGCTCTAATTAATGCAATCAGTGTAACTAATACAGAAATACTGCACAGAAGTCTTTCTTTGACACAACCTCTAATAATGAGTATCAAGTCACGCATTTAATGGATTGGTATGCTTTTACAGTGTTTCTTCAGTGATTTCATTTTAAATTGTTGTACAGTAATACATACATTTTATTCAAAACACTTAAAGGAGGGTGAAAGAACTCTGTTGATTGTTTGATTGACCTTTCTGTGGTTCCTCAGCTCAGCTACTGGTCTACATGCAACACTTCACCTGAAAGTTAGACTCTTAGTTATTATCTACAAATCTTAACCCTTATTTTAACACTAACCCTTATCCTAATACAAAACCTAACCCTGACTCAAACCCTATTGGCTTGATTCCATTTGATTGTATTCTTTAGACATATTGAAGACACCTTCAAAGGTATTTTTTTTTTTTGATAATTCTGTTTAAAGTGTCTGTGCACACATTTTGCTAAATTCCCCCCTGTTCCATGGCCACAATACTGTGTGGTACATCTCGAACATGCCAGTATAAATTCAAACACCATGAAAACATAATTATGCAAACCAAGATAAGTCTAGGCATTTTACACTCTCTTTTGTTATGTAAACAAGTACAGTTTGTTTATTGTTTGTTGTTAGTATTACAATCTGTATAGCATCTACAGATAGACATTGAGACTGTGGAAATACATTGTTCTACATCTATATTAATGGTAGCTTTCATCACGTGACGACTGAATTGGTTATGAGGGTTCCAACCGCAACATGGGCAGCCATTGTATTCAGTCATTTTGCAAGGCCGCACCCTAACCAGTGCTATTCTGAGATTGGGAAATGATTTAGAATTGGAAAGCTACACTTTTCCTTACTGCGGTGAGTCACTGAAAGCAGTATCAAATAATATGCAAGTCAGTACTGTCTATGTATAACAAATTGGATTGGATATGTATTACATTTAATAATTTAGTAACAAAATGTATTGGAGGCTGTACATGTGTAGATAATATTTGTGGATTAAGGTAAATTATTTTCAAAATATCCTAATATATTCTGTCTTCAATTTGTCTGACTCCTTCTCACATGCCTTTCAAACAAAGGCTTCACAAATGTTTGGCCTCACTACAACTTAGCACATTTTTTTCCTGAAAGGTCCTGGGTTAACAGACAACAGCTTCAAGATCAGGATAAGTAAAGTTTATCAGGAAAGTGGGAATTTGTGTGAATTACATCAAAAGAGGAGCCACTAATCTATCCTAAACTGTCATTAACCTTTCTAGACCTTTCTTGTATCACTTATTCCCACTGTCTCGAGTGGACAAGTGACCTGGGTCACACAGCGTAACCATATGCTTTCAAAAGAGCTTCCCTTTGGTATAGACTATTTATTTACTTGTGGCACACACAGAAACAGAAAAAAATCTAATCTAATTCCAGCAAAGAAAAGCTGTTTGAATATCTGGCAAAGAACAGCTGCTTCCTCTCTTTGAGCCTATAGGTGGCAGTGACAGTTAGCCCTCTTGGAAATGGTCTGTTATTTATTGACAGGGCAGGTTCTGGATGTCTGAATGTGCTGCTGCAACACGTCATACTGGTTTGTGGCCTTTAACAGGATGTCAGCATAAATCAAATGTTTTCTTTTTTTGGTGCCGCTTCATTGAATGAGAAAAATCTAGTACGTGTCTGTCTGACACGTCAACAGAAAATAAGAAACTGCATTTCCTCTCTCATATGTCTTATGCACCAGCACAAAATGTACAGTGTCTTACAATCATCACCGAACACAGCAATGACACAGTCCTTTTTTTAGAGAAATAGAGAGGCTGAACCCATTTTGAGGGCATTGGACAGAGGACGACAAGCTAAAAATAAAGAAATAAAGGCACTTTTAATTTACTGTCACCCAAAAAATCCATGCCCTGACAGACTTGTGCAAAACCCAATGTATAATTACAGAGCACTTAAGAGAGTTGAATACAATCAGGGCAATGTTTTGAGTGGGCATTATTTAGATGGTCTGTTTCCGTAGCTTCTGCAATTAAGAAAGTTTATAAGGCTATACATGACTATTTAAATTCAAAAGGGTGCCGCAAAGTGCGCAAGCACTTATTCTGTACCATTAGCTCAGTTAGAGCAGCCTCCGTTACACTGCTCGGGTGCTCACTGGGAACATACCATGTGAAACAGTGCCCTCATTGAGCTCTTTAAAAGGTATGGTGGGCTTCCTCATCAACTACATGTGCCAGGCAGCCTCTCCAAGTTGAGAGCCAGGAAGTGTATGGGAAATGTTAATGAGCCGCGTACACAAGGCTGGCCTGGGCTGGGAGACGCCACACGCGCACACATACACACATACACATATACACACATGCACACAGGCACACATACACACATACACACATGCACACAGGCACACATGCACACATACACATATACACACACACACACACACAGGCACACATACACAAATACGCGGGCGTGTGCAATGCGAGAGGCCCTCTCTGGCATGATTTCCTTCCATTGTGTTTGAGGAGGCTCACTCAGAAGCACACATTCCTCTTTCATGCCTTCATCTGGAGTTGATTAGTGATATAAAAAAAAAAGATCAGATTACATCCTTGGGACCAACTTGATCCAGTCAGTTCAGGACGTGTGGTCAAATAAGAGCCTGTGGAAGGAGAGCATTGTGGGATATGACTAAATATTTTTTCAATAAGTGTTGAACATTCAAAACTTGGAAATAATCTATTGAACTTACACAGAGCAAAACCAAAATAAATAGGAATGAGTAAAATCCTATCATATTTCAATGCAACTGTCTGGGAAATATATTTAGTTATCTGATTGCTTTAGGGCTGAGCTGCTCACCAGCTGGCAATAATCCTTTAATAAAGAGATAATCTAAAGATCCTTCTACTGTATTTGTCATTACCTGTTTTCCAAGTGTTACTCCACCTGTGTATTAAAGAAAAGGTTAAATGATAACACAACAATTACTTCAATAAAAAAGGCTTGTCCCACTTTCATAGCGGATTTCAAAGAATGTCTGTACATACATTTAGATTAAATTGTGTTCCCGAGATATATTTAAAAAGGTAATGTCAAAACTGAAATCTCCTTAGAGGAGTGAAAAAAACCAATCACTTTAAGAGAAAGGCTGAATGGACACAGATAAAGTTAAAATCATTCGTCTGTTTTGAAATTTCAGGGGGAGCAAATTGTTATCTTAAAAACGGCAGTACAATTTTCTTGGCCAACCCATTACTTCAAATTGAAATACTGATAAGAACAATCAGAAGATGCTCTTTTCAACCATTGAGAACCTCATCAATCGTGTTCTCTCATCTTATCTTTTGTCCACCAAAGACAAGCTATTCAGTTTGGAGGGGATCATTTCAGGCAATATAAAAAAAATGTATATACATAAGGATTCCCTTTACCACTGGGACTGGTTTTGTATTTGTTGACAAGAAAAATATATTTTATATTTAATGATATTTAATGACATTTTCAATCACAGGAGAGACATCTCCCTTTGGACAACACAAGACATGTCAATACAATATATTATGATAATACACTCTTGGCATGATCATTAGGAAATATGTTCATGCTAATGATACACACATTTATGTCATGGGGACCCCAGGCAAGTTTGCCCTGTTCCAGTTTTGAATAAAAAAAGAATCTGTTTATTTTTACGTTTTACAGTTTTCTTGATTGCTATGATGCTATTAATGCAACTGGTGTCAAATTAATCTCCATTTTAACCTAATGAAAACAGCACGGTTTTTAGTTGGCCAAATAGGTAGTAATTATTCCCACACTGCCAATGGTAAGAACATTTTTGCAAAAGAATGAACAGTACTTTACTAAAAATGTTAGAATTCAGTTGAGTAAATCATGTCAAACACAATTAAATCAATTGGACACAGCTGATAAAAACTGCTCCACTGAATGTGAAACTATTCTACATGTATACAAAACATTGTAACACAATGTAAACTCAATTGTACGATCAGCAATCAATTCCCATTCATGCATAAAAGAGGTCACCTATGAGTTGCTAATTGCAAGAAATTAGGCAAAGAGAAGGGTGATACTGATGCAATTTTTGATCCTTCGATGTCGGCTCTTCCTATCATTGTGAAGCAGAATTCACCAAACGTTGGATTGTTCACCCACTAATAGGCAACGTGAGCTGGGGTTAGACCGTCGTGAGACAGGTTAGTTTTACCCTACTGATGATGTGTTGTTGCAATAGTAATCCTGCTCGGTACGAGAGGAACCGCAGGTTCAGACATTTGGTGTATGTGCTTGGCTGAGGAGCCAATGGGGCGAAGCTACCATCTGTGGGATTATGAATGAACGCCTCTAAGTCAGAATCCCCCCTAGACGGAATGATACCGTAGCACCGTGGGACTTCGATTGGCCTGGGATAGCCTGCCCCCCCGGGGGTAGGTGTGTAGAGCCGTTCGGTACTTGGTTGGTGTGCGGCCGGATAAGTGCAGCCACCTCTCCAGAATCGCATCAAAAGTTTGTGGATAACCTGGTGCTAAATCACTCGTAAACTACCTCAATTTCAGCGATCCACTGTGGCAAAAATATTCAGGAAAAAGAAAACATATTAGCAAAATTCAATAATTCTGAATCCAGGAATGTGTGCTACCAAAAGACAGGAAAAGAGAGGGCAAAACTGTCAAAACAGTACTTTACATCTAACTTTCTGACAACTCTATGCAGCCAGTTAGAAACAAGCCCAGGCTCTAATTATCTGAAAAGACTAGTGCCTTTAAGTATTGTTAAAAGATGTGATGCAACACAATGGCAAACAAACCCCTGTGCCGACGTTGTTAAAACATGTTACTAGCATCGAATTGCATTTAAACATCTTCCCAACTTTCACAGCTTACCAAATTTGTTTGTACACTTACAGCTCATTTAAATAATGCTTTATTCCTTCTGAAAAGGGATGAAATTAAAAGCTACTGTATAAGATATAATTGCATGCCTTTGACATAGAATAAAGCAAAAATATGAATTATTGCTTATCTATGAAGATATTCTAAAATGGACCAAAAACATTTGTCTTTTTAAACTTAGCAATTTAGTTAATTAGTATAACACATGTCTCTAATATTGTAATCAATCATTCAGCCTATATAAATGGAGAAAGTAGTCACTGTGCTTTTTGGTATCACTGTGTGCACCACTCTAAACATGGACACAACAAAATAATAGACATGCATGGTAAAGGTGAAGGCCACAAGACCATCCCCAAGCAGCTTGATGGTCCTGTGAAAACAGTTTCAAATATGATTAAGAAGTTCAAGGTCTAGGAACTGTAGCCAACCTCCCTGGGCGCAGCTGCAGGAGGAAAATCTACCCCAGATGAACAGATGGATTGTACAAATGGTTTCACATCGCACCATCCGTCACTTTCTGAGCATAAGTGGGTTCCATAGAAGACCCAGGAGCACTCCACTTTTGAAAGAAAAACATAAATGAGTCAGACTGGAAATTATTAAAATGCATATTGACATGCCACAATCCTTCTGGGAGAATGTCCTTTGGACAGGTAAACACGAAGGAGGCTCGGTTATGTTTGGGGGCTGCTTTGCTGCATCTGGCACAGGGTACCTTGAATCTGTGCATGGCACAATGAAATCTCAACAGGATAATGATCAATAACACACAGCTTGAAGCGCCCAGGAATGTACAGTGGGGTGAACAATTATTTGATACACTGCCGATTTGCAGGTTTTCCTACTTACAAAGCATGTAGAGGTCTGTCATTTTTATCATAGGTTCACTTCAACTGTGAGAAAAGGAATCAAAAATCCAGAAAATCACATTGTATGATTTTTACGTAATTAATTAGCATTTTATTGCATGACATAAGTATTTGATACATCAGAAAAGCAGAACTTAATATTTGGTACAGAAACCGTTGTTTGCAATTACAGAGATCATACGTTTCCTGTAGTTCTTGACCAGGTTTGCACACACTGCAGCAGGGCTTTTGGCCCCCTCCTGCATACAGACCTTCTCCTGATCCTTCAAGTTTCGGGGCTGTCGCTGGGCAATACAGACTTTCATCTCCCTCCAAAGATTTTCTGTTGTGTTCAGGTCTGGAGACTGGCAAGATTTCTGATGTAATTGAAGTTGAAGTGTACCTATGATAAAAATTACAGACCTCTACATGCTTTGTAGGTAGGAAAACCTGCAAAATCGTTAGTGTATCAAATACTTGTTCTCCCCACTGTATATAGAAGAACAAAACATTGGATTATTCAGAAGTATCATTCTATGAGTCCTGATCTGAATCCTATTAAACATCTATGAAAAAAGCTGAAACTTTCTTTGCTCAGAAAGAGGGGGTCAAACTATTTGGTAACAGGTGCAGACCTCTCATTAAGAGCTACAGAAAACGTTGCCTCTAAAATATTAGGTTAAAGGTCCCATAATTTTTGTCAATGTAATTTTATTTTTGTTTGTTAACAATAATATGATGGATAGTTTATCAAAAGCAAAGTCTTATTTCTAATAAATATAGAATAAACAATGGTGGATGCCAGTTATTTTTGTTAGTTTCTAGTTATTTCAGTGGACATTATGTATTCTTAGTTGTTTGTGGAGTGGTACCAACAAATAATAAGAATTAAGTATAATGTGTGCTGGTCATTTATTTTGGGTGGGGGATTACACTTCACTGATGGCTGTAAAAGTGATCATTTAAGATCCCATAGGGGCAAACATTTTACAGCCTACAACATATTACATTCAGAACCGTCCAGTCCACTGACACGTTCATCTTTAAGTGAAAGCTACAGCCTTGTAGTTGCAAGAAATATACAGAATAGTTTTTTTATTTAGCAGCAGCCCAGCTTTAACTTGGCTTAATCAGTGGTCACACTTATTTGGACTACTATA
Organism: Novumbra hubbsi; assembly: GCA_016801125.1. NCBI lineage: Eukaryota > Metazoa > Chordata > Actinopteri > Esociformes > Umbridae > Novumbra > Novumbra hubbsi. The sequence goes on from JACXGK010001638.1 coordinate 38,192, forward strand.
CCAATGATTGCCTTAGTAAAAAAGATGGGACTTTTCATATGGAATATTTCAGATAGTTGGTTATGTGGCCTGAATGCCCCTTGAAAAAAGCCAGCACCCACTTCTATTATAGTGTTTATGCATTCATGAAGTTTCCCGTCCTTTTGTTTGATTGTTTTGCCGGCATGATGCAAGTGATGCTATTTTTATGTATGGGGGAACTTCTGGGATATCCTGTCTGAGTTGAAAAAATAGAAAAAATATTTTTAGTTTAAGGAAGTGATTTTCAACAATAATTTGGGCACAAGCTGGTTATTCAACAGTAATAAATCAAATACATTTTAATTAGATTGAGCAGAAATCCTCATATGTTAGGTATTCACTGGACAATTAATTAAAGTTAAAGTACATTTTGTTTTATTAATTTAAGTTTTGGAAACACGCTTTGCATCCCTGACCTAATGCTGAATTCATACCATTGAATGCCTGTCTCAACAAGAGCTCAGGTAACATACATTTATTAATGGGCCTCAAGACATTTTAATTATTACAATTATTACAAATGGTTTGCATTGCAAGTCAATAGTCTATATCAGGGTGGGCAATTTCAACAGGTATGTAATTAAGAAAATCACAGAAGTAAAATATAACTCACCAGCCCATTCTTATACATCTGAATCTGAATTTAAATTGTTTAGACAATATAAAGGACTTATTTAATACATGTTTAAATATATACAGTTACATATATACATATATATGGAGCTTATAATGATGCTATTAGTTATTTACAGTCAGTCAGTTATGGTCAGTCACTGACAATTATTAAGCAATTCTTAAATTCTTAGAAGTGCTTGTCTAAATTTACAACCCCAACATAAATAAAATGTTGTTTTTTTACAATTAACTTAATACCAGATAATAACCACAAAACATCACAAATTCTAATGAAAAAAGTCATAAAATTTATAAAACTTTTTCCTTTAGATGACTGCTACATCGCCAAAGACTTTACAACCTGAAGTCAAAAATGTTGGAAGACATCAAATGTGAGGAACATGCAATAGACACAGCTTGTTAAAAGCAGCAATAAACATGCAATGTTTTCTTTGTTCATCTTGAATTTATAGAGACTGCTTACATTTTTTTTTAAAGCTCATTATATCTTACATACACATCATATGTTGTTGATGTTCAGGATGAGGTCACTCCATCGGATGTTTGTGCATAGATTGCCTCACAGCGAAAAAGTTATTTTAAAAGTTATTTTATTCACATTTTCCATAGTCTGTTATGACTAAAAAGTCTTCCTGAAATCAAAGCCCATAAATAGTTTTGCCTCATTGTCACTATAAATTGTAATCATGTCAGTCATGTCCTGTAAGTAGTTGAATAAAAGTTAAACCACTCCCAGACTCCTATTGGTCCTGGCTCCACATTTAATCAACTCACAGTCCTCCGGATGTTCCATATCTACTGTTTCAGTTACCCAATGATGGAAACTTCATGCTCGCCCATATGTGATGGAAGCAACTCAGACGGGAGGGGTGCTGACTTGCCCAGAGCTAGTTAAGTCAGAATATGTGCTGCTCTACTCCATACTGTAGCAGCTGTGGGAGAAAGGGCTCATGCTCTACTCCAAGTCTTGAGACCACTAAGAAGTCATAATGTCCTCCCAGCTCCTTCTTCACCCACGCACTTGAACCTGCATACACAGTAACACTGGGCATGTTTGCATGCAAGCATATTTGGTGCAATACGACATCAATGATCCAATCCATGTTTAACTAATAATAGCATGAGCTTTTAAGTCAAATGAAAAAATCCCTAATGTCGTTTCACAAGAACTGATACACTGCTCTAAGAAATATAAGAAACACGGAATGATCACAGTATAACATCAATTCAATGAAACTTCAGAAATGCATTCTGTCCAGTTGGGAAGCATAAGTGATTGTGAATCAATGTCACATGTTTTGGAATTGAAAGTGATAACAAGGGAATGGGTTTGCAGGTGTTGGCCACAGATAATTGTTCCTTCGTGATCACAAGTAGTCCAGCTCCACCAGGACGGCACATCCATATGTGCTGTCGCAAGACGTTTGGCGGTGTCACCAAATACAGTCTCAAGAGCATGGAGGAGATACCAGGAAACTGGACATTTCACATGTTCAAGGAGAGCTGGACAGAGCCGTAGAAGAGAATAAACCCAGCAGCAGGACCGGTATCTACTCTATCTCGCAAAGAGGAGCAGGAGGAGCACTGCCCGAGACCTACAAAATGACCTCCAACTGACTACTGGAGTTCATGTTTCTGACCAAAGGTCTTTTCTTGGGACCTGCGCTCACAGCCCAGAACCATGAAGCTCCACTGGCGTTGGTCGGAGAACACCAGAATTCGCCACTACAGCCCTGTTCTCTTCCCAGATGAGAGCAGGTTGACACTGAGCACATGTGACAAATGTGAAAGAGTTGTTGTGGTGAACAATATGCTGCCTACAACATCATCCAGCAAGACCGGTTTGGTGATGGGTCTGCGATGGTCTGGGGTGTCATATCCTTGGAAGGTTGCAGGGACCTAAACGTGCTTGCCAACGGTACCCTGACTGCTGTTAGATACCGGAAGAAAATCCTCAGACCCATCAGAATTTACGCTGGCGCTCTGGATACTGGGTTCCTCCTGGCGCAGGACAATGCCCGGCCTCATGTGGCCAGAATGTGTAGACAGTTCCTGGATGACAAAGGCATAGATGCCATTGACTGGCCCTCACGTTACATAGACCTGAATCCAATTGAAAACGTCTGGGACTTTATAAATCGGTACATCCAACGCCACCAAGTAGAGCCACAGACTTCAGGAGCTCACTGATCCCCTGATCCAGGTTTGGGAGGAGATCTCCCAGGACACCATCTGCCATCTCATCAGGAGCCCAGACATTGTTGAGTGTGCATTCAGGCACGTGGGGGCCATACACACTACTGAGTCACATCATGAGTTTCCGTGATGATATTCGCGCTTGTGATTTCCCTCTGGGGACGTGCCCCCACCTCATTTGGGTTGGGTCCGGCATTCAACAGCATCGACGTTCTAACTGCCACCATCCTCCTACCGCCCCTTTTGTGTTGGTTGTTCGTTATGTCCCATGTCCTCACAAACGTACCTTGCGTAATTGCGCGCACCTGCGGCTTGTTGTCTGTGTATAAGTTTGACGTGTGTTTCCTGTTCCGTGCGCGTTCTTGTTTCATGTTACCGGTGCTTGTTACTAGACTATGTGATAGTCATACGCTATTTACTTATTGTAGGCTCACGACGGTACCGTGTCTGCCTTTTGACTGGCCTTGAAAATAAACAATCAGTATACAACTCCTGTGCCTTGGTTCATCCTTTCACAACATACCCGTCAAAGAAAGTTTTAATTCAGCCCTTAATCGGTTGGTAATTTTGTTCTTAATGAAATACACAATGTACACTAAAGACTTTGATCTTTAAAATATTTTGTTTAAGAGACCCGATGTGTGATTTAGGTGTTCTCCTAATTTTTTGGAGCAGCGTATATAGCTATGTGTCAACTCTTAAAATCAAATGTAAACACTAGCTGGTTTCATCAATCATTTCACTCCCTAAGCTTTGGAACAGGAGGGGAAGGGGAGGGGTTTATTCAGATTTTAACCAGAAAGTTATGCTAAAAGATATTAAGCCAATGTTACTTTTGGACCTTGTGTGCAATTCATAATAAAAATAATGTAAATCGTTAGGGTACTCTTAGATTGCTTCCGCTGTTAGCGTTAAAAATCTTCTGATCTACATTTGCCCTCCATCGAGCATAGGGTGGGCTGAGAACAAATTGGGCAGATATTGGAAAAATAGGTACCCGGAGTCTTGTACATTACATTGTACAAAGGGTTCAAAGGGTTAATTCAACGACAAATTCATGGAACAAAATATATCAAAATAGCAATGGATGTCTATGATAACACTTTCATAACGATTATTGTACCTATAAGAGTACTGAAATAACAGATTTCTTTTGAGAATTTGACTTTTGGTTTACCTCCCCTTTAAGACCTTTTTGTATGTGTAATACAAAAAAACAGGCAATTAACTGTATTTTTGTCTTTCTGACAATATGCCGTATGCTGTAGGCTTACGGATTTAAAAGTAAAGTGAGGGCTCTAACTTCTTATGAAACCTTTGTGTAAAATGAAAGGCAAATTCATGGGTAATTTTCAGCCCACACTGTGCATTTTGGCTATAACTTTGGGCCTCATCACAATTGCTGTGGCCATTTAAAAGTCAGTGGGCCAAGATTGGGATTCAGTATAGAGCGACTACATGAAATGTTGGAATCACTACGGCAAATAAACTCAGATTGGCTTTCAGTGTATGGACTAACAATTGCTTAGAAATTTAAGGCCGCACTAATGACTTTGCGTAATGTAAACAGTTAGAAAACAGAGGATATTTAGAAAATATCTGCCGGTTAGACATTTTGGGGTGGGGGGGGGGTTCTGGTTCTTTGTACTTTTGTAAGCAGGAATGGGGGTGGGGGGTGGTCTGAATCTCACAAGCAACTTGATTTTGTCATGACCGTTTGTTTTAATAGCTTGGGGAAGTTATTGTTTATTTTAACTTGGGCCACAATTCCTGCCATACTCTTACATTGGGAAACTGTCTTCAGGATTGGGGATATGTGCGTGAATGGAAATGGTCCAGCAGTGTTGGAAAGTTTCTGTTAGAAACACATCTTTACGGGAAGGAATGTTGCCTAGTCACATTGTGTTTCTTCACTGCAACATATGGAATCATAAAGTAATTAATCTAATTAACAAGCACAAGGGTTAACCCAAATCTACTACTAATATCATGGCATATCATTGCAACAAGACAGATGACCCAAAAGTGTCAGACACTCTTATAGACATATCAATGGAATATTGATCATTAAGATAATTACCCCACCTGAGACCTGCATATACCAATACACACATAAATTACCAAATTAGGAGGCATTAAATCTCTGGCTACCTGCCAACCACTCCACAGAAATCATTTGAACATCTTGTATTGATTTACATTTTGTTGTCAACTAACATGTATTAGTGGTCCACATTGGGGCATTTAGGTGAATATATGAAATATTTCCCTTATGTTGATTACTTTTTGCCAATAGAGTCAGTACTGTACATTGACAGTTCAAAGTAAGTGGAATTTTTCCAACAAACATACTCAATACACATTTATTAAATTATTAGTTTTCAATTAATGATTTCAGAAGTTGAGCTAAAGTATTTTTTAATTGTTATCTATCACAATGGTAATAATAAAAAAAAAACTGTGTGGTTGTGTCTTCTGTTATTGAAACATGATGTTGATGTTTTTCTGAGGAGCGGATAGGTGCAGTGAATGTGTGCTACAGTAGGCTATAGATGGAAAATAAACATCCTCAAATGGAATGAAAAACAGGAAAATTCTTTCACAGCTATTGTCTACGTAAGTGACAGAATTGTCTGCATGTGTACTTATTTCCCTGTATAATGTGCAATGTATTTTCTGTGCATACCAAAAACTGTCTTAACTAGATATCTAACCCAAACTGTATGTTTGTTTTACAGTTAACAAATAAAAACGAAATATTTAAATAATTCAAACATGCAATTAGTGCTTTTTTAAGAAACAACATATTTTACCAATAAACACAATCTTCAAACATTTGCCCAACCAATGACAGAAGTCAGTATTCATAGATGTGTATATTGCTACAGTTGATATAACAGAAAATAAAAAGCTTGTTTTCTTTAGTATGCAATAGCTGAATGATTGTAAGGGTGCATAGAAAATGTGAAAGTATGTATTTTTAATGTGGTCGTTGGTTATTTTTAAATGCTGCCTCAGGAAATAATGTGAGAGTAGGAAGAAAACTTTTTCAAGTATTTTAATCCCTTAGTTTCAGTGCAGTTTGCACAGCTATACCAGAGTGTAAAGGAGTTCTATTGTATTCCTGAACCTTTCAAATCAACCTCACTAAGGACCTCATTTCCTCCTGAATGTATTCTTTGTACATAAAAAATAACTCTACTCGATATCCGGTATATAAAATACTAAACTCTGTGTGTGGTTGTTAGCATCACTGAGGTCCAATATCTCAGAGCTGCCTTGGACCAGGGCGGGCCAGTCTGCAGCTGGCTATGGTTTATCTGGAGATAATGAAGGGAATAACAGAACTGGCTGAGGGACTGTATATTTTGAAGAGGCTTCCCAGGCACACAGTATTCATCACTAGGCACCATAAGACAAGCTGGACAGAGTGGGAGCTCTAAAGTTCTCCACTCCCACAGGTTAACTTGTGTTTATTTTACAGTGCTTTTCAAACACGTCTCATGTGAGAGAGAGTAATAATGGGCCTGCCTTCCTTATACTCCAGACACGGTCTGAGGCCCTATGGATTTTAGTTTTGAAAGAAAACACAGGAAATGCACACAGTACTGTATGTCCACCAGTCTTTGAGATGTTAGGAAATAATAAATACTTGCAGAACCTGAAGTCTTAACAAAGAGTTGTTTGTATTTTTTTAAACTCTTTTTAAAAGAAATGCTAACAACTGGTTGTGGTGTCAAAAAAGAATATGCAGGTGCATCTCGAATAATTTGAATATTGTAAATATATATCTCAAAATATTAGAATAAAAAATGGATAATACACAATTGTTGACCCGAGAATAACTCTAATTAGCTAATTAACTGCAAACTCCTGCAAAGGTTTCCAAAGTAGGTTTATTTATGCACTCAATACTTAGCCAGGGCTCCTTTTGCATGAATTACTGCATCCATGTGGTGTGGCATGCAGGCGATCAGTCTATGGCTTTGCTGAGGTGTTATGGAAGCCCAGGTTGCTTTAATAGCGGCCTTCAGCTTGTCTTTGTTGTTAGGTCTGGTGTATCTCATTTTCTACTTGACAATACCCAATGGATTCTCCGTGGGGTTCAGGTCAGACGAGTTGACATGCCAATCAAGCACAGTCATTCCACAGACAGCAAACCAGTTATCAGTAATTTTCACACTGTGGGCAGGTGCCATGTCTGCAGGAAAAACAAATCAGCATCTCCATAAAGCTTGTCAGTAGATTTAAGTAATAAGTGCTTTAAAATCTCTAGCATTAAACCACTTTTTGTGAAGCTCCCTAAAGTTTCTTGACAAACCTCACAGGACTGCGATCATCCAAGTTGCTTGTGCACCTTTTTCTACCATCCTTTTCCCTTCCAGTCAACTTTCCATGAAGATGCCTTGATACAGCACTCTGTGAACAGCCAGCCCTTTCATCAATGACCTTCTGTGGCTTAACCTCCTCGTGGATAGTGTCAATGAGTGTCTTCTGGACAACTGTCAAGTCAGTAGTCTTCCCCATGATTGTGGTTGTGAGTAATGAACCAGACAGAGACATTTACAACTCAGGGAGTTCATTAGCTGATTAGAGCTCTTCTCAGGCTGACATTTCTGTATTGTAAATGTTTTATTCTAATATTTTGAGACACTAGATTTTTTATTTCCATGAGCTGTAAGTTGTAATCATCAAAGTTGAAACAAAAAAGGCTTAAAATGTTTTACTTTGTGTAATTACTCTAGAATATATGAAGGTGTCTATGTAATTAGAATTATGGGAAAAAAGTTACGTTTCCACCTGTAGTTAGCTACATTGAACTTGGCATCACCAAGTGAACGTTATATTCTATAGTGGGAAAATAAAATATATTTTTTTCACTTGAGTAAATCAATGAAAGGTTGTAATTAAATGACAGTGATGTAATAATATTTATATACAGTTGCTGCAATGGAATAACTGCGTTGGCGATGTTAATTATTACAATAACCATTATTATGTTCTTATGGTCCACTGGTTTCTTACTCCATAGACGCTGGACCTCCCTGTTCTGTACCTATACAGCTTGATGTACTTTCCTACAAGTTGTATAGACAGTTTGAGTGCCTTGCCATGTTTAACGTAACTTTTGACAGAATTTCCTTCTCATGGACTCCATCCTGCTAAACCCTCTAGCCTGCTTATCCAAAACAAACATTACACTAATATAAGCCTATATTAATTCTGTTTTATCAGGTTATCAAGCCAATAAACTTAAAGTAAAATTTCCCTGCTCTTCTGTACTGTACGTCCAATATTATGTTAACATATCGTGTGCAATCAGAATGTTGAATATCCTTGGAACGAAAATACAACTATTTCTGCTTTTCACTGGTGGAAACAAGCCATTTACAAGCACACAACACTATTCAGAATTCATATCAATCTCCAGCAAGTCATCTAAAAAAAAATCTGTAAAAACTAGTATTGCCTTATTTTGACCTACCTTCAAGGGTGGGAAAATTACTCCTGTCACGCTGGTACAAAGCCAGAGAAAAAAGTGTCAACCTGGTTATCCTCAGGCCAAAAGGAACAATAGACAATAGCTCTATTGAACAAGGACAACCACATTTACTCTGGTGTCATAGAGGAATTGGCATAACACAAATGACACAATAACTACTGCAAACACCTCTAATCACTCAAAATTATGTAGCCTGCTGTCTTGTAGAAGTCAACATAAGACTGTGAATACTAATTGCAAAAACTGTTTAAACAAAGTATGCCAGGATTGTTAAAATAAGGCACTTTATAGTTTCCAAAAATATAAAAAAGTTAAATAAGTGACATGTTGGTTGATGAATGTCCATTTTACAATGATATCCTTTCTGAAAAAATATTTTGTTTCCCATGAACTCCAGGTCTGGCTTGACAAGATTGAAATGCCGTGAATAAAGGATGTAAATGATGACTTACATTGTAACATCATTCTGTCCACCACTGATGATGTTGCTAGTAATGTGCAGTACAATATCTCCTGTTGTAAAAGTACCCCCTCCCCCCACGTTGCTTGAGTGTAAATAAAGAAATAATGGGTTGTTAGTCCGAGAGACAATTATCATGTCCTACCTTCCTCTTCATTTATGCGTCATCAGTGATGATGATTCTTCCAAACAGAGAGTTGTTTTAAGTTTGTTATGTCTGGCTCAGGTTAACTAGCACTATAATCGTGTCTGCCATCTGCAGAGACAGATTGCTTTCTCACATTATTTATTTATACAGTGGTTGATAGAGCAGACTAAATATTGTACAAACTAGAAATTTTTGTTTGGCCGGGTCAGAATAGCCTAAATGAGTTCAAGCTAAACTGTCTTGTCCCCTTTGTGGTGGGAAATATTTACAATATACAATGTTTTCTTTGTGAAACAATTACAGTATACTGGATGGGTTCCAATAATAACTGAACAATCTCAGTTATGTTTTTGAAAAATCAATGTCTATATTTAAATATTTAAGTAAAGAAATATATATTATCCATCTATATAACAACATTGCATCATTTAGGGTTCAAAAAAAGTACCTGTATTTAATTTCAATAACAATGGTCATAAATGTTTTGGGGCTAATCTATTTATCTAGAAAAACTTGATGTAGCCTACTATTAACAATATTTTATTTCTTAATCTAACCATGGTTAGATGAAACCTTTGCCATCCATGCAAACCTGCAGATAAGAATGTTCTTTGTAGATTTGTTTCAGCAACTAAAAGAAAATGATGTACCACACATTGTCTCAAATGTTACACTTATGCAGTGTTTTTTGTTTCAATAGAAATACAGTACTTTAAAACTAGAAAAAAAAATGGTATTGCCCAAAGATATTATCTAACGATTTGATGAATTACACCTCCTAAATCCATGTTTTATAAATAATTAATGTGTTGAGATTTCTACAGTAGTCCTTTGCTGTCAATTGTGTGTAACCCTCAACAGATTTCACTTGCTATTAATACACAAAGCGGGTGTCTATTTTTCTCTGGGACAATAGACCTGTATGCTGTGTGACAGTATAGAATCCCAGGTTTATGTTAAGGCCTCATTAGTAGGATTCTTGTTTTAGCTTCTTTTAGCTCTCCCACCTGGTACGCAACTGATTTATGGCATAAGGAGCCCTTGCTGAAAACCATCTGAAACCGGCTGTGCTTTAGAACTGTCTTATATTTATCTTGGATTTTCAATCTCAAACAATGTGGACACATCAAAGCCAACTCAACATCCCTTAGAGCCATTGCTTAAAGATGGTCCAGTTTCCTGTGTGGACTAAATTGTCAGATGTAAAATTGCAGGATACACTATGTCGATGAGCAGCCAAAGATTTATATTTGTTATGGGTTAAAGATCAATGTTGAATGATAGAATTAGAAAAATACAATACCCTAACCATATTCATATTAGACACATTTGGTTGTTTTTGCAACTTCATTTCCCTCCTCTTTCAAACTGATAATTTCACTTCTGTCTGTGTTAAGGCTCACATGAACATTCATTAATTGCTGTGGTATATGAGACGATATACCATAGGCATGATTATCATATCAGTTTTTGCAACTCTGTTGCGTTGGTAACTGGTTTATAATAGGCATTACATAGTTTTGTGGTATATGACCAGTTAAGCTTTTTCCAAATACTACCATGTTGGGGGTTGAAGACTCTGAAGTATTCAGGAATGCACATTTTCTGAAAATGTTAAATATTCACCATATTTGCCCTCTCTGGTTAGAGAACGTCCCGGGGGGGTGTTCTTTCTAAAAATATGCCTTTGTATGTGGTTTGCATGATTGTGTGATGGATTTATGTCATTGTAAGACAGACAGGCACTCTGTTACCCTTGAGAATGATATGGACCCCTGTGAGGACAGCTGCTAGGTAAATAGAGTGATGTCTTGTCACACACTGTGCCCCCAGATGCAGCAGGAACTGCCACTCATCAGTGGCCATGATCTTCCCAGGATCCCTCTATAAGGTGCTTAAGATGTCACAGCAGGACTGAGGGCCTTTTCACCCAATGAAAGAGAGCGCAAACTAGAGAAATTGGGCCTTATTTGACTATAATTTACATGATGTTTAAGTTGACAAAGATGTACTTTTTCCCTGTGTCATTTCACATTATTACACATAACTTAATTTCTGAACGTATTTGTTTTGGTTTCTTGGGTTTTTACAAACATCTGCTGAACATTTCATGTCAATAGCACCTTTGGAAATATATTTACTGAGAGAAATGCAGTATAAACGCTGTATACTGTGATACACAAAGCTAATTGATATTTTATGCTATGATAACTAGGCAAAGTACAACGCAAATCATTTGAAATTGTATTTCACCATTTTACCAGTCGATATTGGGTTGTACTTTGAAGAGTGTTGTTCTCAGGGTTTTGGTACAATTCAATCAAAGACTCCTTTGGGATCCTAATGAGCAGTGAACAGTGGCTCCTGAAGACATCGAATGCACACACCTACTCTCACTGCACAGGCAAGGAGACGTGCTGAGTGCCAGAGAAATGATCTATTGGCAGAACAAACAGGCTACTACCAGTCCATCCAATCTGGTCATGGATCTGTCCAAAACACATTTAATAAGTCATAATAATCTACTTCACACATCCATTGAGAAGGTTTGATGATAAATATTTTCTGCAATCCACTTTTGAAGTCGTATATTCTTGAAGCCCCCAGCCTGCTGATGTAAGGAATTTACTTCTATTCAAGACTTGATGTTTAGGCTAAGGATGAGAAAATAAACTTGTAATTTCCATAGTCATTCTGTTAGAAAGTTAGAACGCTCTTTTGCAAACTCTTATCTCACAGTAAGGGTTTCACTAGACACAGTCATTGTTTACTGACTGCAAAACTTATACTACAATAACAGCAATTAATTTCACTTGGTTTTAAGCATTTATAATTTAAAGTAGTTATCGCTTTCTTCCAGGAATAAAGAGCAGTACCTGTCTAACAAATCATTTTGCATGGCTGCGATATTTGGTGGGGGGTGTCTCTGAGTAACAGTGGTTAAGAACTCTACTACATTATTCAAAAGCAATAATTAAAAAGCAATCATTAGAAAACACAAAATAAGTGAAAAATAATAACACAAAATAAGTGTTCTTCAACCCAAATTGTCTTGTGACCAATCATTTTCTGTTGATACAAGTAACCCTTTATTGGCAAGTTGGGACATTTCATTACTTATTGTAAAGATGACGAAATAGGATAGGACCTTAATTGCAATTTGTTTTATTATGATCCCAGTATACTTTAGATGAACATTATGCACCTTTATTGTAGGGCTATTCATTGTTTGTCATGGAGGGCCTAAGTGCTGTGGTTTTCAAAGCAACATTCATTTTTTTAAGGAGTTATTCAACCAGGCGGAGCACACATCCCCAACATGCCAGTGGCCATTGAGGGTGAACACTCAAGTCAGTTACAATGCAGAACTGCAGTCAGGTCAAGACCCTGCTGGTGAGAATGAGGCTTCGTTGAGACATTTTCAGACAGTTTGTGCAAAAGTAATCTTGTTTTTTTTAAACCTGCAGTTTCATCACAGTTGCAGGCGGAGGTCCTGGGCTGGTGTGTTTATACTTGGTCTGAGATGATGAGGTTGGTTGGGTGGACTGTAAAATTACCTAAAAAGGTGTGTGTATGAAAAAACAGACATTGTTGCATTCAGCATCCCTTAGGCATGCGGCCTTGGAAAATTAACATAGTTTCACTTTAAATCTAAACTGCCGGGGTACTGAGTAAAAAAACGGAACTAGTGTCACTGTCTAAATACGGATTGACTGCACTGTAAATAATGCACCACAAGGACTCAAAGTCACTTCTGCCGACTGCAACACATTGCACCTCACATTTAAGAACTCTTACCAGCTCTCGTGGAATACGTTCTAGTGTCTTTGACACTACAATTTGGCTAATAATCAAGCCGCAAAATTAATTATTTACCGGGGTTAGGTTTTTGGATGACTGTGGCCGGTTTTACTTAACTTCTTTAACCGTCCTACCTCGCTAGTGTTTCTTGACAAACCATCTGTCACACCAAATTATAGTTTCCCTGTCAGTCACCCGCTCCTGTCGCTCCATTCCCCATGGTCCTTATGGACACTTCCAAGCACTCAGCATCCTTGGGGGGCCTTTTCTCCTGTTCTTTGATTTCGTCCTGCTCATACACCATGAGCAGATATGTTCTTTACTGCCATTGTTTGGGGAAGCTGTGCCGACCTGTTGTGGTAGACCACCTGCCACCATACATTCTCATGTTACCAGAGCTACAGTGAGGGAACCGGCGGGAGGGGGGCTGTGGAAGGAGGGGGGCTGTGGAAGGGTGAAGGACAGGCCTGACCCATCGCCTCCCCTCACATCCATCACTGTCTTACAGACAGAGCTGGACTTCCTCCTCCCTCCCATGTAGTAAGCTTGGTTTCATCCTCGGCTCATGTTTTCACACCCCTTAGAGCCCAGGGGGGTGGGGTGCCTTCACAGGGAGAGTCTGTGATCAGCTGCTCCTGGCCAGAGGTCGCTTCCTTGGCCTCATTTGTCATTGACTGACTGATCTTTACTTGAGGAGTAACAAAGAGAGATTGGCTTTAATGAACTCTCAGACATGGCCCCCCAAAGCCACGAGGTCAATGGAAACAACAAAGCTTCTCTAATAGGCTTCAGAACCTCCACTGGAACATACACAATCAGAGAGTCAGTCAGTCCATGATTATCTGCAGTTGATACATAGTGGTTTAACAACTAAATGAATATATATATTTCAATCAAGCAATACAATTTCAGTAGCCCAGAAACTGTCCGTGTTGGTAGATAAATAAAAGTTCAAAGGTATGGGTCATGGATTTAGCAAAAACGAATTTTTATTGCTAATGCCTCCATCTTACATGTATACCCAGTAGTCCAAGTTTGAAATGAATTAATCTACTGCATTGTATGTAACAATCATTTCAGGTTTTTTCACTGATGGTAAATTCACAGGATGAAAGGTGAAATTAGTAAGTGTTCAGCTTGTTGGAAGGTTTTTCATGGTTCAACGAATATATATATATATATAAATCATGGTTCAATATATATATATATATATATACCTATACCACTGGAAATGTGTGTACCAGGATTTATACGTACATATATGTATATATATATATGTACGTATAAATCCTGGTACACACATTTCCAGTGGTATAGGTAGAACAGTATGGCCCCTCTGTCACATATATGCCAAACAAAACCACAAGAGTTTATCAAAACTTTTATAAATGAGCAAAGATGCAATATTTCTTACTCTAGGTCAAATAAAAAAAACTGGTGTTATGGGGTTCCACCTGAATGTGTTTGCATACATGTTGTCATAACATTGTTGTGAAAATCTGTCAGTGTTATAAACTGCCCACATGAAAATAGATTGATCAGTGGTGGACAAGTGGATGTTGTGGTCCAAACAATATAGTTTTCTTAGGACTATGTCCATGGATACGTGCAGATCGTTCATCCCAAAAGAGTAAGGATTTAGGTGGTTTAAAGAAAATTAAAAGATCCATCATGACAGGCAAATGTTTTCTTAGTTTGGAGTTGGATCTACAGTAAAAAGTATTTAGTCGGCCACCAATTGTGCAAGTTCTCCCACTGAAAAAGATGATAATTTTCATCCCAGGTACACTTCAACTATGACAGACAAAATGAGAAAAAGAAATCCAGAGAATCACATTGTAGGATTTTTAAGGAATTTATTTGCAAATTATGGTGGAAAATAAGTATTTGGTCACCTACAAACAAGCAAGATTTCTGGCTCTCACAGACCTGTAACTTCTCCTTTAAGAGGCTCCTCTGTCCTCCACTCGTTACCTGTATTAATGGCACCTGTTTGAACTCGTTATCAGTATAAAAGACACCTGTCCACAACCTCAAACAGTCAGACTCCAAACTCCACTATGGCCAAGACCAAAGAGCTGTCAAAGGAAACCAGAAACAAAATTGTAGACCTGCACCAGGCTGGGAAGGCTGAATCTGCAATAGGTAAGCAGCTTGGTGTGAATAAATCAACTGCGGGAGCAATTATTAGGAAATGGAAGACATACAAGACCACTGATCATCTCCTTCGATCTGAGGCTCTACGCAAGATCTCACCCTGTGGGGTCAAAATGATCACAAGAACGGTGAGCAAAAATCCCAGAACCACACGGGGGGACCTAGTGAATGACCTGCAGAGAGCTGGGACCAAAGTAACAAAGCCTACCATAAGTAACACACTACGCCGCCAGAGACTCAAATCCTGCAGTGCCAGACGTGTCCCCCTGCTGAAGCCAGTACATGTCCAGGCCCGTCTGAAGTTTGCTAGAGAGCATTTGGATGATCCAGAAGATGATTGGGAGAGTGTCACATGGTCAGATGAATCCAAAATATAACTTTTTGGTAAAAACTCAACTCGTCGTGTTTGGAGGACAAAGAATGCCGAGTTGCATCCAAAGAACACCATACCTACTGTAAAGCATGGGGGTGGCAACATCATGCTTTGGGGCTGTTTTTTTGCAAAGGGGCCTGACGACTGATCCGTGTAAAGGACAGAATAAATGGGGCCATGTATCGTGAGGTTTTGAGTGAAAACCTCCTTCCATCAGCTAGGGCATTGAAGATGAAACGTGGCTGGGTCTTTCAGCATGACAATGATCCCAAACACACCGCCCGGGCAACAAAGGAGTGGCTTCGTAAGAAGCATTTCAGGGTCCTGGAGTGGCCTAGTCAGTCTCAAGATCTCAACCCGATAGAAAATCTTTGGAGGGAATTGAAAGTCTGTGTTGCCCAGTTCAGTGGGAGAACTTGCACAATTGGTGGCTGACTAAATACTTTTTTGCCCCACTGTACATGTTACAGCTCATATACGTCATATACTGTAAGCTAAGAAGTGTCAGCATTTCATGACCCAACATATTGTGTATTCATTTTAAGGTATTGCATTAGCTGTGTACTGCACAGTAGTGCCAGTTTATTTGCTTGTAATACTTGATAATATTTCATAATATTATATTTTCCTATACGTTCCTATGCTGCTCATTTCTTTAGAAGTTTTTTTTTTTTTTTAAATGTTCAAATTCTTTCAAAAGAGTTTAAACTACAGTATGGGGGCCCCTGATTGGAGTAATCATTAATGTTACTGACCCGCCTACTGACGAAACCGGTCCGATTTGAGCAGGCTATTAAGAAGACGAATAGCTGGATGAGATGTGCTGAATAGGGTAAAACAAATAAATAAATATTGAAATACTACAGTATATACAATAAACTCTGATTCTATCTCTTTCAATAGCCTTACCATTAAGGTACCTCTGAAATAACAACCAGGCATAACTACCTAAACATAAAACAGTAAAGAGGTTCAGTAAACCCTGATTGATGTTCATAAAAAATTTAGGAGAGTTGCTGAACATTAACCACATTTTTGTAAAATGTTACTAACAGTATTGAAATTGGCAGTTGTCAAGGTTACAAGTGTAGATAAATTCCAGCCAACCACTAGCCTCACACAGCCGCCTGATCCCCTGAGCTTACATATAAACACTACCCAGATATCAGTCTGGTTGTTATGAGTAGGCTCCGGTTAAATGGGCCAATCAGCACACAGCGCGTTGAGGTTATGCCATGCCCGGTGTGTTTAGTTGAAGATCGATCCTGTTGCATTCTAATGAACTTTTCAGCAGACTGATTTCCATGTAGTGTTCAAAAGTAAGCTTGCTAAATCGGACGGCTGTGCAAGGTGTTTCGTAAGAATACCGTAACAGAATCGACATGAAGACGAGCAGATGGCTCCAAAATAAATATCTAATATGATAAAAAAGTGAATCAACTTGGCGTTCAATCAAACAAATAAATGCAGGGGGTGAATTCCTAGAGTAAAATTCATGTCTGGAAACCTGAATTAGAATCTACCTCATAGATACAAAGGGAGTGATTTTGTTTTAACTAGTAACCTTTTAGATTGTGAAGTTATTATAGCTAGCTCTATGACAATCGAAATATGGGGTATTTTTACAATTGTGAATAAAAATCATGTGTACATGTTTGTGTAGCTGGGTAGCTAAAGCCAAAGGTAATGGATCTGAATAACAACTAATAAACATACATATTTATAACATTATTCACACACCCATTACCTTTGGCTTGTGTGGTATAAGGAGAGATTTTGGCTTCAGCAAAAGCTGTTTTTAACATACATGTTGACCAATATGGTTTGGAAAGAATCAACCACACACTGTTTAATGATTCCTCAGGATCATTGTTTATTGAACTTAGGTGAAACTTAAGTGACTATGCATATGCTTAATTACTCTCTCAAACTTAAAAAGCATAGAGACAAGCTCTCCCATAATGGTGTAGGTCTCTTGTTTTGCTGTTATTTCAGGAATGTACTGACCCAAAACTAAACACTATGTTATCGGCCATCCCAATGCCAATGCCTTTTAAGCTTCAACCATATTAACAGATGGCTGTCAATAGACTGACTTATTTTTTGATTTATGTGAATGGACTAACATCTGGAAATAATCTTAGAGCACTGCAAAGTGCAGCATTTGGGAGTTTTCATATATAACCACGCTATCTCTGCAAAGCTCTCCTCTGTAAAAACCGAAGAGGCCTCTCAACCAAACAGATGTAGTACTCATTTTTGCCATATGAGTGTGTGAGCACTAGGGCTTTTGGTGGCGTACACACAAGTTAACAAATATCCAGCATGAAGAATAGGCACTTGACATCAGCCTCACTGCATCAGTCAGCCTGGCTAATTGTGCCAACCTCCTGCCACCCAAGACTCTCTCCATCTGGCCTCCAACATTCCTATCTCAGCCGGAGTCTGCACGCCTGTTTGGTTACATCTCCTTTAAAACTGCCTCCACTGTCTTGGCGTTCGAAAAGTTCACTCCTCATCTCACTAATGCTGCTAGACAATTATATTTACATTTGTGTCTCTTGTCTCAACCCAGCCAACCCGTTTAGCAAACCCCACCCCAACATTGTAATGTTACGCTGGCTAGTTCTTCATCAGATAGTGGATGATTGGTCTCATTGGTTAATACATTAAAATAGATTATCCATTGCATCAATTCCTCTATACAGACTCTCCAAAAGCTTTGTTTTGCATTTATGGACTGCTCTCTTTAAATTGCACAAGTTGTAAATGTGCGCTGGTTTTAAATTGGAGTCAAGTCCAGAGATCATTGCAAAAATTATGATACTGTGGTGAATGTATTATTTCTTTGTTGATTTGATGTTGGCTTAGGGTCACAATCATGCTGAAAGCTTCTTTTATCTTGGCTTTCAGTTAAACTCCCCTGGTAAAGTCCGTGAGGCCTTAACAAGGGCCCCAGTATCCGTTTGAGCCAAACAGACCCATAACAGCCGAGATCCACCACCATATTGTAAAGAAGGTATGAGAATCTTAATAGCAAGCACATCCTTCTTTCTGTCCTGACAGTAGTTTTAGTTTGATCTGATATAGCCATGGCACCTTTTACATTCTTCTTCACCTCCCAAATCCTCCTCCATGCTGGGTAACATACTCATCCTCTAATAGGCAGTTTTACCACTATTCTTCAGAGATTCAGAATTATAGTATGAGATAAGAATTTTATAGGTATTTGTTTTAAAATATTTTTTTCTACCTATTGACTGATTACTTTTTTTGCTTTTCCCCATGGTGATACAAGATAAATGCCATTTATTCAAATGGACGTCCTGAGTATTTAGTTCCTTTTTTTTAATTGAGGAAAAGTCCCAGTCTTTCTCATCAGTAAAGGGGAGAAACAGTGTTTCGTCCTCCTGCCAGCATTGTTTACTTAGGTATTATGCTGCATGCTGGGTGCCTGCCTGTACCTGGCTGCTGATGACCGTTTTCTTCCCCATATCACCTGGTGCCAGGCCGTATTTCACAAAGTCAGACAGAACTGCAATCAATCAGAAGCCATCCCCCACTGTGCCTCAGTGCCCTGGAAATATTCCCTAAAAGCTGCAGCCAATTCGTCTTTGCTGAACCCCCAACCCCCCTTTGGGCACACATGGTTTCTGCTAGTGGGAATCTCTCTCTCATTATTCCAGGCTAAGTGTAACCCTTGGTAAGGTAACCAAGCCTATGCTCTGCCTGACAGGAATTCTAAAAGAGATGTGCTTTTCCACAACTGAGATTCCTGCCTCCCACCACCCCTTTTTCTTGGTGGACATGACTGATCCTTAAATCTTTAAACTGAGACCAGCTGTCAAAAGCTGTGAGCCTCAATATTCCTGTGCCAACCAGAATAGCACCATGACACTCAAAGGATGGAAAATCCCCTGAAGGAGCCCCTTAAGTAACAGAAATGGCCTTAAATTCAAATTCACCTTGTGTGTAAGAGGCTACAATCATACCTTTCCAACATCTCTGAAATCATGAAGCCATCGTTACCAATTAAACCTGCGGTTGTTTCTGTGATTTCAGCCATTTGTATTTTCGTTTCATTTTTATTTACAGTAAAGGTAACATGGCAGTTGTATTTAAACCCAATCAGCCTGATTAACATGATGTCCCTGGCCTTCACATAATGTTAGTGAAATTAGATACGCTTTAGGTTGCCTGCCTCCCAGGTTGGTCTATAGGCATGCAAAGATATTCTTTACTCTTTTTTTATACATACCAGAAATCATTGTGTTCCCAGTGTTCCAGACAAAGTGGTTACATTTAATTAGCCAAGCCATTAGTGAATGAAAATAATAATTCCTCAGATATGTAGGTCAAATTAGACGACATGAAACCACATTGACAGATGCAGTCACATGGCTGAGCTGAAATGCCTTGGGGCCGGAAAACTAAAGTATCTTGATACGTCCGAATGTTCGTGCCACTATATTACCAAAGTCTTTTAGACGGCCAATGTTGTTTCTTGCTTCAATGGTTCTCTTCCACAGTGCAATGACATTATGACAGGCAGGGATGATTATCTTACAGAGTATTAGTTTTACTATACAAAACATCATTTAAAGTATTTTTGTGATTGTTTGTGGGGGGCACATTATACTTATAGAATGCTTCAAAAGTACAGATTAAAAAAAAAATCGTACACTTACTCATGCACTTACCCACACAAAGAACGTCTGCTTACATAATGTACACAGCAATTAGTATCATCATTACAACTTTCAAAAAGGTCTTTTCTACGCATCATATGTATCCAAAATATAACATGCTAGAAAAGAAATGCATTACAGAAATGAAAAGGGGCAGTAAGTACATTTTTCAACCATCTTCATAAAGTACATTGATTGGTACAATAACTGCTACAAAAGTGCTTTCACAGATGTATGATGTCTTTTTGATAAATGTTGTTCAAAACATCTACCCCATTTTTAATTCCTTGGATTTTTTAGGCTGAATACATTGTTTACTATCTACAATACCGTTTAAAGATTTGGGTGAAAACATCTGCTTGTGCGATGCGTGTAAGGAACTGAACCAACTCGCAGGTGCAGCACAGCCGTTTATTGTATCGTGCTCGGCAGAGAACAATGTGAACGAAGAATCAGTGTACTATACAAAAATGCACGTAGCAAATAAACAGAGAATGCAAAAATACTCACAAAGTGCAGAAATCCTGAATCACGCTAAAGCGCATAGGGTCTATCAAAAAGGACAGCCGTCGTGGCAGCACACTACATGACAGGTAAAAACAACACGCACAGAGGACGGAAACGGAAGGGATTATATGACTGGTGGTGATTGGGAAGGGATACGTTCACAGGACAAACGGGGAAACAAGACAACAAGCACGGTGGCGACAAGAACTCCGGCGACGTCGCGCGCCGGCTCACCACGCGCCCAGAGGGGGGGCGTGTTCCCAGGAGGAGACGTGACACCTTGTTTACAAAATATAAGCATGTTTTCAGTCCATTCAAATTACATCAAATTATCTACATAGGTGCACAGAGACAACCACTAGTTCTCTGTTTCAATCGCAAGTTGTGTTTGCTATCATTTTAAAAGGCTATGTGATCCTTAGAAAACCTTTTTGCAATTATGTTAGCGCAGCTGAAAACGGTTGTGCTGATTAAAAAAGCAATAAAACTACCCTTCTTTAGACTACAGGTTTATAATGACCTCAAACAAAGCACATCAGTCTATTCTTGTTCCGAGTGAGAAATTGCCAAGATCTGTGTACTACTCCCTTTACAGAACAGCGCAAACTTTGTTTTAACCAGAATAGAAAGGGGAGTAGGAGGCCCTGGCGCACAACTGAGTAAGAGGACTAGCACACTAGAGTGTCTATTTTGAGAAACAAACGCTTCCCAAGTCCTCAACTGGCATTTTGAACAGTACCCGCAAAACACCAGTCTCAACATCCACATTAAAGAGGCAACTCTAGAATGCGGGCTTTCTAGGCAGAGTTGCAAATAAAAAGGCAATAAAAACAAATGATGGGCAAGAGACCACTGACACCAGACAGAAGAATATTGGAGGCTAGAAAACATTCCTGTATTTAACATAGTGGCACATGGAATCCCTACTATTGGTCACATCTGTAGCAACATGTTTTCCACCGTTGCCACATGTGGTAGTCTGTGTGATGTTGAAGTATGATTCATATTATTGAGGATATTACAAAATGTCAAACCTGCAGGAATTCCTTCCTAGCTTTGAATAGCACTGCTTAGAGCAGTGGTTCTTAACCCATTCCTCAGGGAACCCCAGCCAGTCCGGATATTTGAACTACCCTTTAGCTAACATAATCCTCATGCCCTTGTGTAGTGTATCTGCTGTGCTTGTTCCGGGCTGCAGCTAAGATGTGGAATGTCTGGGGTTCCCTGAGGAATGGGTTAAGAACCACTGGCTTAGAGTAACCCCAGCGTCCTATGACATAACAAGTCCTTTGTGACTTCCGGTTTTACTTTGTTTAAATATGAGTTGACACAATATAGAATTCTCTCAGTTATCTATCAGGTAGCACACATACAAAATACACATTTCCTCTATTGGGCCAATAATTAATTCCTTGAACGTTTACACAAGGTGTAATGAATCTGCCTGGAAGGGAACATAAGCATATTTTTCCCAACACACCAAAAGGAGTATGGTTTGAACTGTGATCTCCATGGATAGAACCTCATTAACCCTTGGGGTTACCACGTCTCAGAAACTACAATTACTGTTGATGTCACCTCTATGGAGTGGCCTTCTGGAGTATGTGTCTACCAGGTTTGCCCACCTGGATTGGGGAGTTCTTCCAATTTTTCTTTGCAACTCCCAATCCCTGTCAGTTCAGAGGTGACCATCTGTGAAATGTCATATTCATCCATATTTAGTATTAACACAGATGTTCAATCAGGTTGACTGGGCCACTCAAAGACATTCTTAGACTTATCCCAAAGCTGCTAATGTTTTGCTTTACTGCGTGCTTCGGGTCTGTTGTTCTGGAAGTGAATATTTCTGTGTGGTCTGGATCAGGTTGTCTTCAAGAACTTCTCTGTATTTTGAGAACTTTTCCTTAATCCCGACCTGTCTCACAGTTCAACCACCATGCATCACCAACGTTTTGGTAAAGCAAAACATCAAGATTTTGAAATGTATAGCGGTAATGGCAACCAAAGATGCTTCTACCAATCATTATTTTTGGGGATATGAAGCAATCAACACTCTATTTTGTTGTATTCGGTACACAAAAAGACATTTTTTAATCAAAGAAAGAAGAAAAAAAGAAAAACAATGTACAAAATTGATTTGTAACTAAATTCATAGGTCTCTATAACACAAGTTTAGAAATCATATCTAGGATCGTCTGGACAAATTAAATGCATACATTTACATACATTATTTAAGACATATTTACCTGAACATTGTAAAACAGACTTTATATTCATGAATTTTATGTCAGCAACATTTTACATATACAATATAATTCTTCTTTCTTAAAGTTGTGCCAGTGCTCAATACTTTGTTCAGTCCATTACATACCCAATGTACACATCAACACTGTGCCTGTTCTGCGTTCATCTATAGAATAGGCGGATGCATCTTTCAAAGTTTTAGTGGGATCAGATTTTTGCAGCTTTTTCAGCCGGGATGCCTTTTAATCCCTCTCTTAAAGATGATAGGCCTTTTAAAAAGTGTCCTGTTACTCAGTGCAGCATCTTTAAAAACTGTTGTTGTTTGCAGGTCAACGTATGAATGATTGAGTCTGAGAGACAGGAAGGCTTTGCGTGCCTTGTGGCACAAACAAAGCATGCTGTAATGTAAACTTGTACTATTGGATTACACTGACTTTGCCGGTGGGGCTGTTTTTGCCCTTGGCACGCTTTCCTTGGCTGTGCAGTGGTACGCCAAGAGCACAGGCTAATAATACACTTATCCTGTGAAGCAAGGACCCACTGCACACATTTAGCTCCAACAATGGTGAACATTCACGACAGGACACTGCAGCTGTATTTGGAGTTAGATAGTAGGATACATTTCTCTAGGATTCCCACTTTTTTTTTAAAGAGGATGGCTACTAGATGTGACAGCTCAGATCACTCTACTTCCTAAAACGTACTGTTATTTGGTCAAGCAATAAGCCTATGTAGAAATTCTCTCTGAGTTTCTAATAGATGACTTCAGAGAAATCAAATTAGCATTCCTGCATCTGATGGTTTTTATTCGTAGCGCCGGAGCTGTTTTCACAACCAGAATGTGCGTGAATTAATGTAGCAATGGAAATGTGTTCATTGGAAATGTAAACATATGCACATTTAGTATTCGGTGTAAACTTTAAGCCAGGTTTGAGCGGGAGTATAATGCTAGAGTTCCTGGAAGACTTGTGGCAGTAAAATGGCCTTTAACCAAACTGAAACACGTACACACACCACACACGCCAAAAAGACACGTGTAGGCATTGTGTAAAGTAAAAGTAAAAAGTGCAATATATTGTGGAACAAACTTTAGTTCCCCGTGATTTTTCTGCTTTCATGGATTGTGAGCTGTTTTTATTTTGGTTATTTTATTGAAATGCACATATGCATGAAAACGAACAAAAAACAATTAAGCTTTATGCATATCTCACATTGTACAGGGCTTGTGCAAAAGCATCAGGGATTTGGAGCAAAGGAGAGGCCATCCAAGTGGCGGGTTCTCCCTAGACTATGCGGAGAAGAAGGAACGCCAGGACCCACTGCCTCAGTCCCAATCTCAGATGTCCACCTGGACGTGACATCACACTGGACGATCATGGTTGACAGCATAGGAAGGTGCAGAGTTCCTGGGTGCACAAGAACACCAAAGGTTTCGTGGCAGAAATGCGAGGCTTTAAAGTTTCACATGGAACGAGTTTGCATGCTGAAGACCTGACAGAGCTGATTACACTTTGAACACCTGATTGCCATTGTTGTGTGTTCCTCATGTAATAGGTTATTAGTTATGCGTCATATTGTGACATTGTTAAGAGAAAATGTGCCTTTTTTTATTAAATACAATACAAATAAATTCCAGAGTGTTTTTTGTGTTTTTGTGTTTTTTCTTTGTGGCCGTGTGTCGTCAAGCTGCGCAGCCGCTCTGTGAACCAGGGGAAGAGCGTTTGGAATGAGACTTGAGGGGGTTTTACAGGGGCAAGAGGTGTTACAGGTCAATCATCTCGTCAGCGGTAGACTTGTGTCAGTCAGATTGTAGGGCAGGCTGTACTGACTACTGGAAGACAGACGGGTCAAGGGACTTGGTGTTTCTAAATTTAACAGTTCATTTAGAGCAGAGTTGAAGTGCAGCAGTAATTACAGACAGTGTCACTACCCTTTGGTAGTGAATGTTGGAATCAACAAGAACAACAATATTTGATAGAGTAGGATGCAGAAATGTGATTAACAGCCAGACCACCACACTGCCATGGGCACAGATAGTTCTTGCCAGGTGGACATGTTTCATTAAGTATGTTGAAACCACCATTTCTGTGCCAAAAAATCTTAGGTCATTGTCCTTGATAAACTCTTGTGTTAATACAGTTTGTTTGTTAGAGTGATTTGTTAGAGGTGCGTGATTTAAGATGAAACATGGACATGCTTCACTTCTAAGACTGTCAGAATGTACAGAACTTTGTGCACAGTGTTTTTTCTTCTGCTATTTTCCTACCACTTAATCATACTTTAACCAAATTCAATGAATTAAGATACATTTACAGTAGACACACCTAGGTGTGATTTATATGGATCCTCAGCATCAATGTGACGTAGGCTACAAAGTCTCAAAAAGCAGCATCTCATCTTGAGATCAAAAGATTTCCCAGAATGCTGTGAATGGATATATTAACTTGCTCTCTGAACTTTGATGCAACTGTCCACTTTAAGTGTTAGTTGACTAGAATCTAAGCTTCATTTTTAAGGGGGTTTTGCTTAAGTCTGCTTAAGTAAACCCCCCTACTTATATGCTGTGTCTTTTCTGCAGTGTAGTTTAGGTGCACTAAAAAACACAGTGAAAAAATGATTATATCCCTAGACACTCATGAAGTTGCTGCTGTTATAAAAAATATAATAAGTACAAGACTGTATGGCCTCTCCAATGGATATGAAACGTTTCAAACACCCTATTAAATACACATTCCCTACCCGATCTAGACTACTGTACCATATAAAACAAACAGACCTCAGGAGTTATGGTCCTGAGACCATTTTTTAAATCAGTGAGTGGGTAAGTGCATACAGTGACACATTTGTCTGTTTTAGGAGAGCTGTTATTGACTCAATCAGCATTTCTAGAAAATACATTATTTTAATTGAAAATGATCAGACTGTGCTGTCGTCTTTTATTTTAATGCTGTGGCTGATCGGTTTAAATAGTGTTTTTTTGTTTAAAGGTACTATACACTTTTTAGGTTCCATGGGAACCACTGTCATTAGGGGGTTCTCAATTAAAATGGAAACGTTTCTTCCTGGTATTCTCTAACACATACAGCCGTACAGCCATTTTAGTTTGTAAACATCTTTTTGTCTGAGTGCACCCTAAAGAAGTATGTTCCTTCCAACAAGGTTGCCCATTGGCTTGTAAGTGGGCCTCTAATGTCTTCAGCCAGTGAAATTTTTGCCAGTTTGCAACGATATTGTTATCACATTTATTATTTTACAATTTCTCATGGCTAAACGACACCAGGTTCAACTCCCGCATCCTGTCATGACATCCTCAATGTGTTTTTTGGGATGCCATTTGGTGTACTCAAGGTGAATAATAGGTAAAACATCAAAAAAGCAAATTCTCTCTGCTTTTAGTCGTACACAATTCACTTTTGTTGTCAAATATACGTCAGAGCAATGAAGTAGGGCTGCCTCTGCTCAATGCTCATTTCAAGTTCTGACAGGTAGGCTAAATACAATTTCAAACAATATAGGAATGCTTATTACAGGGCTAAATAATATACTTTAAACAAACTCTGATGTTGATTAATTCTCACTCAAAGCTACGCATAGTGTCAAAGGTGCATGTAATGCAGCCGTTGAATTAGAGAAGGATGGTGAGACATGAACAAAACATGAGCCCAGAGTCAGTTTCTTCTCTTCATTTTGCATCTTTTGGTAAAGGAATAATACAGGTCAACAGGAACTAAAGATGGAAAAGGTCTTGCGGGTGAGTTAAACAACACGATAGTCCAACTGACACTTTAAAGGAGGAAAAAAAGAACTATCCTAATGCATTGACAGGCACCACGTTGTATAAAGTATGCACTGTAAACATACCACCTCCTTGACGCGTGCCTGGTAATTAGAACCACCGCTGTCTGTGTCCTCTGGCCCCGTGTGTTCTGCTGCCTCTCCCCCGGGATTGCCGACACCGGCTTTATAATGGAGAGGGACATTATATGGAAACGGCCATTAACTCCCCAGGTGTTCCCAGTCTGACTCCCCTCTACTCACACGCTGGACCAAGCGTTCCACCCCGGAGGCAAATTGGCACAATAAACAAAGCTAATATCAAGTTTGCAAAATGTAAATAGCAACAGGAAGCATTCGTTTTCTCAATTCATGGAAATATTCAGAAGATAAAGGAAATATTGATACCTCCAAACTGCCACAGTGAGGCAACCCCTGAATGAAGCTGCCTCTCCTTCCTAAGCAGTTCGGAAGATAAAATATCTTCCACGGTCTCTGCAGCAACAGGAAATCATATAATGGCAACACGTATGTGAACTTCAATTTTCTTGTTTCATTAGAAACTTTATCATGAAAACAGTAACATAAAATAATATTATTTTCAAATTGTTGACAGTAGTTTTAGGATTTTTGCTGTTGTTTAGTAATAATGTATTGCATTTGTAAAGTGCTTTTCATAATAGAGGAATAATCTCAAAGTGCACAAAAACGAATATAAGAAAATAATAATATCAAATGAATAAAATAACTAAAATACTGGCAATACAGTCACAGAGCCACTCACAGCTTTGGTATGACATTGCTGTGTTGAAATGAAATGTATAATACAATTCGAGTGTTTATCAAATTCCTTAACATTACTTCAACAAGTGATCTCAGCTTTCAATAGCAAAGCACTGTCTGCCTCCACCACCATCCCATCAAAGCCTCTGTGAACACTTTCCTGCCCTGCACCGTGACATAAATCTCTGCTTATCTTATCCCCTAAGACAGATTGATCTAAATATCTGCTGTATATTAAGTCACAGCCTCTAAAAGGAGAACAAAGACTTGTTGAGCAGATAAATAAGGCCAAGGGTGAAGCCTTGAGCAGATTTACACTGCTAGACTGGGGATAGGGATTACTGCTGCCACTTCACAGCGAGGCTGTAGCCAAGTACTGACTGAATTGCTCTGTCCAGTTAGATGGATATCCTAAGGCCATTTAGAGTCAGGCCTGGGTCTGGAATGCTTCAGTTCATAGGGTCATCACAGAAACCTCACCCCAAATAATTAGGGTCCTAAGGATTAACATAGAAAATTCCCCTTTACCAATTTGCAATGTCTGAAAACTTAAAGAAAATATGTTAAACATGTATAATATCTGTTTTCTGTTAGGAGATCAATTGATTTGACAATCTCACAACTGTTGCCTCTTACAATAAGAGGTAATTTCCAAAACCATTACATATTTACCCTGCTTGTTGGGAATTACGATCAATGAACAACATTTTGAACATATAGCTTACTTTTATTGACATCAATTTGTATTTATATGTTTGAAATGTTTATCCACATTCAACCAGAAAAGTAATTATAAAAGGATTATAT
>JACXGK010001639.1:0-65940 GCA_016801125.1 Novumbra hubbsi
CAATAAACCACACCGGGTGTGGCTGTAAAACTAACCTAAGTAGGCTCCCCAATCAGAGTCAACTGATTGCAGCTGCTCTGACTGGGGAGCCCACAACGGCATAGAGATGGCTAGAGGCCTCTCCATGTGCCATGCCCTGAATGGGAGCCCCAAAGCACAGAGATGGCTAGGGGCCCGCATCCAGGACATGACAATAGTGATCTGAGAGGAGTTTAAACTAGATTTTGTGGTGTTGGCCAAGCCAAAATGGTAAGAGCTAGTCCATCATTTTTGGAGGAAATTGTTTGACAACAATTCTATCCCTCATTGCTCTCTCATCAAAACTGTTTCCCCATTGATAGAAAAACACATTCTCAAATAATTCCCACAGCATTTTCCAAAGGGCTTTTAAACTTATCCCAAACTGTTATCCAAACTGGCAATGATAACACATTGACCAACTATCTGCTGCAGAGATTTTAGGGTGGGAAGAACTGCTGGATGCCTGTTCAGAACGGAGAGAGCGGCTCAGCTGGGTGGGCAAGTGGCCAGATAACCGTGGAGCTAACAGTGGGTACACCTGCAATGCATGCATATAGTGAGACACACATGGAAACATGGATTTATTTTAAATGAAGTCAAGCAAATAGTCAAAATCAGATTAAGGAAGCTGATAGAAAAAACCTTCAAGTTTAGAATGTGTTGACAACCTCAACACACATTACTTTTCATTTGTTATATCAATGTTTTTACTTGCTCTAATTTGGACACTTTTTCTATTTATGTATACAGTTAGCTGATGTTTATGTAAGATGATTGTATGTGATTTGGGAAGCTTTAATTTAGTTTACTTTATTTTTCTTAAAGCAACGGAGGTCAGAAAGACTAGCTTCTCAGGTGCATAGGTCAACAAACTACATGCATGTACGCATACACACAACATTACATGTGCAGAAGGAGAAGGCTGACAGGGTTGTATTAAACCGCTACTACTTGATGGCATCACCCAAAACCATTTGTGTAAAACCCTCAAGCTGTATAGCCTACAACATCAGACAACATGTCAGCGCTTTGACACAACACTAAAAGACATAGCCAATACAATACATGGAAATCCTTTCCACGTGGGGAAGCAGGTATAATTGCGGTAGGGGCTTCTAGACAGTAACCAAACCATTTCTTGATTGATATTTTGAGCATGCAAGGTGAAAAATCTGTTCTGTCCTTTTGCATGACAGTTACCCAAATCGCTACTGTAAGTTGCCCTGTACTGGAGTTTTGGCTTATTTACGGAAATGTAAGAAATGCCTGCCGAGATACTTTGGTTTTGTTTGTTCAAATAAATCACAGATGATGATGTCCTCTCTAAAAACATGTTTTTATTGGAATATAATGTTATTAGCCTTAAAAAGAGTGAAGGAAACCGATGTGCCCAAGCAGCACGTCCTCTCATTACAAGAGACACAATTGGGTAATACCACAATGTTATCTATGATTTATCTCCAAGGCTTGTTCTTGAAAACACATGCTTTGGCTTTCTGTTACCACATTTAAAAACATCCAGATTATATTGAATAGATGGGAGGGGAAGTGTTGTAATCAAATTTATGTCTCATTTAATTGTATAAAGTACATGCAGAGAGGCTGCAGATTCTAAAGAAGATCCTTCTTGTAAACCTTAAGTTGAAACCAAAGTATACAGAGATTAAATGTCATACCATTTAGAGAATGATTTCAAAAAGTACACATTTATCTTGAATAATAAGGGGGTAAAGGGCAAAGATAGAGCTACAACACTTGGTAATGTCCTGGAGAATGTTCTCAGTTAAGGTACAGTTTCTTAGCAATGGATTTGTGGGTCCACAAATATGCACCAAACCATTGCTTTTCCCAGAAACATTAGGCAAACTGCTATTCCTCTACTACATTGTAAATTGTTTGCCCTATGTCTTCTGACAAAGTGCCTCTATGGTTAGTGGTGGCATCGTGTGTCTGTCTATTCGGCCCAGCCCTGATGGCACGCTGCCTGTTGTGCAGATGTTCATAGACTAAATATTTGGAAGTTTGTAGAGAAAACTGTCCAAATGCATGGAAATATGCGAGACAGCAGCACTTGTCTGTGTAAAGCAGCTCTGCAATGGGAGAATACAACCCCCTAATCGAATCCAATGCAAAAGACAGCCACAAACTGCAAAAGGGACCAGTTGCTCCATGAATAGTTAAGTTAAGTTAAGATAGTCAAGGATAAACCTAACGTGGCATGTTTGAATGCAACATGAGTGAAGTTCCAATGTTCATTATTCAAGGAGAAACTAAATGTAGCACAATGATAAATGTGATGCCAACAATATGATATTCTAGTTGTCTAGGGAATAAAAGAGAAGGTTTTGGGAACGGAAACAAAATATTAGGGAAACCCTGAAGTCTTTATCAAAGAAATACATGGAAGATCAAAATCTTTACTACACATTGTGTTATTCGTTGAGAACAAAATGATAAAACCATGGTCTATGTAAACCAAATTTACCAAACAACTAAGGGCTGGATTCAAACTAACACGGAAAATCTAAGTAAACAATTGAAATCACAGGATGTTCCAATTCCTTGTGACTCAGTAGTATGTATGGCACCCACGCCTGTATGCACTCCCAACAACTTCTGGGTATGCTCCTGATGAGACAGTGGATGGTTTCCTGGGGGGTCTCCTCCCAGACCTGGATCAGGGCATCCGTGAGCTCCTGGGATGTCAGTGTAAGGTTTTACAATGGTTCTGAGGATTTAATCCCAGTACTTAACAGCAGTCAGGGTACCATTGGCTAGCACATGGATGTCTGTGCGACCCTCCAAGGATATCCCTTCCCAGACCATCACTGACCCACCACCAAACTGGTCATGCTAGATGTTGCAGGCAGCAAAACATTAACCACAGCGTCTATGGATCTGCCATCTTGGAGTAGCTGGTCAACCTGTGCAACCTGAATAGGCTGCAGGTACCGCCTTATGCTAACTGTAGTGACAAGGGTTGCAAAACTTGTATAAGGAGAGAGCAATTGTAAATTGCTTATGCTTTCCAAGCGCAAGCGATTGTGAGCCAATGTCCCCTGTTTGATGCAACTGACTTGGTGTTATACTCAGTTGATAAGTTGTTCCTTTAATTTTTCTCTGCAGGGTATATTATTTTGCAATACAAGATGAGACAAACTGTACAGTGCTGGATATTCTTTTTTCTCATTGTCCTATCTCAGTGCAGTTCCATTACAGAGACTAGCACTGTACAGCTTGGCAAACTTTGGTTCATTTTCCATAATGGTTAAGAATATATATCACATATAGATATCACATTCTGATTTTAATGCCAGAAGTAATATAGACAATAGTTTGCATTTGTGTTTAGGCATGAGTTCTGATAGTTTGAAAACAACTGGTTATGACTGTCAAAAGCGGTGTCATTGTGTCAGGACCAATGGAGGAATGGCTCCCCTGGCACCTATGGATGGATGTCAGTACTAGGCATTTGGATTGTCAATCGTGAAGACATAGCAATATGTTGGGGAACTGGACAAACTTCTCCTCATTGGGGAGTGATCCGTCTACTCCTTGCATGGATCTTCTATGCCTGGTTCCGGGTCTTTAAAACAGAAAGGGCAACGAACAAGCCGCTTTTTGGTTTCTGTGTGGGTTTCCTGCTGCGGAGCCCCTTTGTAAGATTGACTGATGACATCCAGATGTTGGGGCGTAAACTTACTAGCTGTCCGCCACTCACTCTGCTCCTCACTACATCCGTCCAAGGTCAGCTGTGAGGGCCACAAAACTACACTCCCACGATACGTCTTCATGTCACTGTGCGCACTGTAATCGTGCAAAGTACACGTTTGTGTTTGCATGCCCGTGTGTATGTCTCGTGAAACACCGAGTGTGTAATGAAAGTCACAAATTAATGAATAACTCCAGGTTGTCTATGTGTTTGTTGAAAGGGAAAAAAAAATATATGAAGCAGTTTGACAACCCTGAACTGGTTGATTCAGTGCCATCCCATGGCTGGCCACATGTGCTCACCCACTGTTAGGGCCACAGGGAAGTGTTTCTGAGCTGGAAGAATGGACCGCAGACATTAAAGGGATGGGTTACCATGATCTCATGTAAACGTGGAGTGTGGAGAAAGCATGGAGGGTGTGTGTCGGGCCTTTTGATCTCATCGTGTAGCTGCGCTCTTAGAGGCAGGGAGGCACACATGGCAGACTCATGTGATCGGGCTAGAGCTCTCTTCAGGGCTGGAGGCCCCTCGTTTCTCCTCACTTCTCCTTCTCCCACCTCTACTCTGCTGATTTACTATCATCTCCCCATTGCTCATATGCCTTCACCTCCTTTTCTCCTCTCAGTACGACCTCTTCCCTGTGGTCGTCCTCCCATGACAGGCACCGTCGGGGTCACCTCCCCTTCCCACAATACCCTGGTGCAGATCAAAACCAAGCAGCTGGACACATCCACCATGTGGAGCCAGTGTGAGGATGGAAGGAGGTAAAAAGAGAGCAAGAGGAGCAGGGAGAAAGAAGTTTAAGATTCGCTTCAAATCAGCCAGAACAGCCTTACTGAGGAGATTCTTTGAAGTAAAATCTCACACTCTTTCTCTGTCTTTTACAAACACACAGTCTTATGGTCACAGCAAATGTCAGTGTGATTTACTAAGGTTTTTTGGAGACCCAATGCCGTCATTATGGCCAAACGCAGAGCGGAAGTGTATGTGGGATAAATATCTGTTTAAAGTATCAGACAAAATGAAAGGCTAATTAGTGTTTTAGATAATTTTTACTAGGTCTCCTAAAAGTTGAGCAGAGCCAAGTACAGACAATTTGCAGCTCCGGCCCAGAACCAAACGAAATGAGTGCGTCTGGTTGGAAGGCTGATTTTATAAGTAGGACAGCTAAATGCCATCCAATGTGTGGTTCTGATTTCCTATCAGATAATTTGATGTCTCACAGGGCTGAGCGCCAGACAACAGAGGTTCAGCCGAACATCTGATCCTGGCGTTGCTACATCACATGGCGGATGGTAAATACACGCTGACAATAAACACACAAATATAGCAGGATGAAATGTACACCATCTGGTTGTCCCCTTCATTGGCCACGTCTTGTTAATGTCACACGACCAGGCTGTGATAGACTGACCTTTTCAGAGTGTGTGCTTTGGTGTGTCAGCAAACCTTTGCAAGGAAAGTAGGAGTGGAAGAGAGTAAGGGTATCATGTATCTGTGTGAACTTAATAAGACACAAAGGAGCTGGCTCCATTGAAAGTAAAAAAGCAACACTACAAAACCATTTATTTAAACCATTGTCTGTTAGATTTTATGGTGGGCCAACCAGACAAAATGAACCACAATGCTGGAGGCAGCAATAATTAGTTGGTTTGATTTAAATCTTCCTTGAGACGTCTCTAGAACTGAATTGGAATCGGGGGAAAATGTAATTTATTATAAATTATTTAGATCTGTTACACTTGACATTGAAAGAAATGGCATATGGTAATATAAACCCAAGTTATAATTGAATGCATCTCCATAAACAATATTAAAAAGCAATTTGTTTTTTACAGAACAATTCAGACCCCTGTACAAAATCATTCAGATTGCTTGATGCACTACTCTGTAGAAGTGCCTTGGCCAGTGAATACTAGCGATCAATACATTTTAATCTAAAAATATTTAGATAATTCAGATTTCAACTTTTCTTTTCTTCAGTCTCTTTAAGGACTTCTCGTCATCAAAAAGACTGAAAATGAATACATTCTGGCAAAGCAATGGACGATTAGTTTACATAGACAGATTCACGAGGCTCTGCTGCACATAGTAAAACAATGGCGAAACAACCAAAAACAGACAGCAAACTATAGATAATTTAGTAATATTAAATAATTTTGGAATTCTGGGGTGCCAGTGGACCTCCATGTGTGTAAATATATCAATTAAAAGTTGTTTCTATCAGTATCATGTTTATGTTTTTTTACTGATGCATATGCGTCCAAATGAGAAGGGTAGAAATTTGCTAAGGGAGAGAACACTATATTTTGGGGATTGCAAACTTAAATGTTATGTTGATTGAATCAAACATGACACCACTTCTAATTCAACAAGCTTTTTGGAAGTCTTGTCAGAACACCACTACTCTCATCAAGACAAATTCAGAATATTGTTGGCAGTGGGTTCTTTTGTTATATAAGTGAAAAATCGAGACTTGTATCACTCCTCCCCCTCGCCAAACATTCACCAGAGACCTCTCATTCCTTACCTCCCTTCTTATCAACTCATCCCTGACCACTGGCTGTCTCCCCGACTTCCTTCACCCTCATAAAAAACCAACACCCTCCAACGTCATAAACTACTGCCACGATATCTCTGTCTTTTTGTCTTTTTTCTCCAAGACACCTAAGCATGCTTTATCTAACCAACTCACATGTTTTCTCTCTGAGAAAACATTTCCTTGACTCTAACCAGTAAGCCTTTTAGACATGCCACTCGACTAAGCTTCTTTATGAAACGGAATGTCTTCCCAATGTTGAAGCTAAGTCTCTCTCTATTCTTATTCTCTTAGATCTGTCCACTGCCTTTGACACTGGGAGACATCAGATCCTACTTTCCACCTCCACGGATCTGGTCGTCTTAGACTCATCACACTCCTACAATGCCTCCTAGCAGACAGGCCACTTGTCATTTCACATTGGTTACTACACCTCTCAATTGGTAAGGCTCTCCCAGCATGCGTCACCAAACCCCAGCAACCTATTCAGAATGCCATGGCCCATCTGGTGTTCAACTTGCCCATGTCACCCCACTCTCCCATTAACTCCACTGGGATCTATTTGAAGCTTGCATTTGCTACAAGGCCATAGTGCTTGCCTACAAAACAGTAAGGAAAGGTCCCCTCACTTCCTTTAGCTTACCCTGCATCTCAACACAGGCACTCTGCCACTTTTAAACTTTTGGACATTTCATCCCTACATGAATGTAGCTCCCAATATTTCTAAAAAGAGTACCTAAAATGAACTGTTACGCACGCCTTTGGGAAAGGGAGCGTAACACCCTGCTGTTTGTGAACACTTGTGTGAAATGACAGAAACAAGGTATGGGGTCATGAGGTGCAAGGGAGGAGACAACACAAAGGGTACCGTGTAGAGTATTTATTGCCCCATAGACATAAAACACGGTAAAAGTGGGGAAAGGGACTGGGCGGTACCAAAGCAAATGTATTGGTTCACAGGTTGAGACCAATGTTTTTGTTTAAACCTCCACAGCGCAGTGGTTGAAAACGTATGCTTTTTCAATCAAATATTTCCCAACATAAAATCAAACCCACCATAAAATAATTGATTTTGAGTGTTACTGTTTGAAAATGAAAAATAAAATTACAGAAGTGAAGATGAAAATGTAGAAAATGTTTTGCACATAAAAAAAACAAATTTGAGAAAAAAACTAAGAAAATATCTTACCCAGAACAGAACATATTTACTATTACACATTAAACAAGCTGCAGAGTCCAAATGAAATTGTGCAATTAAATTGACCCTTCAATGTACAATTCCTAACAAGGTCTATATTGTGAAGATGTAGAACAAATCCGGAATAAGGATTTCGTAGATCCATTATTTCTTGAATTCCATTTCCCAAATTTGGACAATATGGCGTTCTTGTCCCCCTCACAAACTGAGTACCCAGATGAGAAGGGCAGTCTAGGAGGTCACCAAAAGGCCTATGGCAACTCTGAAGCAGTTACAGTTTTTCACGGCTGATCTGGGAAACACTTACATACTGCAACAATTGCCGGGTGCTTTGCAAAATGTGCCTTCTTTGGAGAGTAGTTAGAAACTTA
Organism: Novumbra hubbsi; assembly: GCA_016801125.1. Taxonomy (NCBI): domain Eukaryota; kingdom Metazoa; phylum Chordata; class Actinopteri; order Esociformes; family Umbridae; genus Novumbra; species Novumbra hubbsi. The sequence goes on from JACXGK010001639.1 coordinate 7,842, forward strand.
CATCAAATCTCAGCTAGATTTTGCCAGAAGGCCTGTGGGAGATCAATAGAACAAATTGAAGAAGATTATATTATCTAATGAGACCAAAACATAGTTTTTGGCCACAACACTAAGCACTGTTGGGCACATATCATCCTGAGAACACCATCCCTACCAGGAATCGTCGTGGTGCTATAAGTGCCATGGGATGTTTCTCTGGATTTGGATCGAGGACAAAATGGATGCACCAAAGTTTTGGAAGTGAGCCTCCTGAATTTTGTTAGGGACTAGGGAGAAAATTCTTCTTCCAGCAGGACAAATGACTCGAAACATAGAGCCAAAGCCTCACTGGAGTGGTTTAATAACAAGCATATCAATGTACTCGAGTGGCCCATTCAAAGCTCTGACCTCAAACAAATTGAGAATGTGTAAAGAGTTGAACATTTCTGTTCACCAAAGGACCGTTTTTAACTTGTCTGAGATAGAATAGGCATCAATTGCTGTGTCCAGCTGTGCAAAGCTGGTAAAGACTTATCTAAATACTACCAATGTTGCCTGTACTAAATGTTGACTAAAGTGAAAGAAATCTTACAATTAATGTAGGAAGATGTGTGAATGTAAAAACCCTATATTCAATAGAAGACAGTAAAAATATGTTAAAATTGAAAATGTTTATTGTTTTTTAATTTGATACTAGCAATACATTTACAAAAAAATGGGACAGTCAACAATAAACTGGAAAAAGTTGTGAAATGCAAAAAAACTGGTAGAACTAATTAGGTAAATTGGAAATCAGAATTTTTTACTAAACGAAAAAGGTACAATTCAGAGGAAAATTGTAAAGTGGGGTCACTGTCGCAGCAGCCATGTCCGATGTCCAGCTGTCTACTGGCAGTAAATGAACACAGATCTCCCTGTCCATAACTAGCCATCTCACAAATACAAAAACCATGATATCTCCAATTAGCTAGCTAGCTAAAACCGACTGAATAGCTGTCAAAAAGGTAGCAAAATAACTTTAGCCGGATGTAGTATATGCTTTGTCTAGCACCCTAACAGCACAATGGTGCGCACAGGCTTGGAGGGAGCAGTGAGGATGTTATACAACAAACTAGAAACCAGGAGGTGTAATTATATTGAGTTGTAAATATATGTTTACTCTAAAATGTAAAATAGATACAAATGAATAACTGAAAATAAATAAGAGGGGTGCACCCCTCTTATTTTTTCGCAGTTGAATATCTTGAAATAAATCTTACCGCACAGGTGGGGTGATCAGATCCCAGACAAACAATGAACCGAATGAAATGTTCCTAAGCACTAGGTCGTTGTCCAAAGAAACATATAGATAGTCTTCATGGGTAGGCTTGCCATCAAAAACGTCAATCCCAATATAAAAACCTGACCTGTGCATAGGATTAACCGGCCAACACCTAAATTTGATTCATGGATTAACTACCTAACAGCAGAAAATAAGTAGGAAATATACAATTTGTTGTGAACTACAACAATGGTGTCTTTAAATCATATGCATTAATTATTTACCACAAGAAGTGATTCATGAAATACAACTACCAAACAGCATTGACTGCCAAAAAACATCTTACTTGGCCACATATTGCCTAGTTCAGAGAGGAACCATGAAATGGAGTCACACTTTACATGTAAGCACTATGCTACCTTAATAAGTCATTTTAGCACAAATACTGTTTAGCAAAATTGTATTAATTATAACATTATATTTTGACTCTTGGAAAATATTGCTAGGCTTCTGCCTTTAACCATTCCGGAGATATGAATAGAAATGTAACGGGTGTGCTTTTTAGGTTTTTGGATCAAATCTTAAAATACTGTGTTTTGTGGTCGAGATTTGGAAGCACACTTTAGATCCGGCAGCCATTTGCATGGTCTTATTCTGGAAAGTTTGCTTTCATGTGGCTAACTACCCTTCGGCCAGTGCGGCTATGTTTTTTGCCACAAAAACATAAATATTTCCTAAACCTTGCAACGAAACCTTCCACAAAACATTAGCAACGCAATAGGAAACAAGACACACATTTGGATACCGGTCATGTCTCGGTAGTGCAAGATCTGTAGGGGGAGTTAGGGTGACTATAATAATAAATAAATATGAGGTTACATAAAGTAGCCTCTTTGGGGTTAGGGTTAGGGTTAGCCCAACTTAATTAGAAAATGTGAAAGCGTCTCCAGTGTGCCAGAATATGTTCATTTTCTATTGGTTAATTTTTTTCTCTCACACTTGTTTGTTGGACTTCCACTCCTTTTGTTTTTAAACATTCTCCTTCCAATTTTGCTGGCATTGTATTCTAATTGGGCAAACATCTTCCAAAAACAATAATATTTCTCAGTTTCAACATTTCATATGTTGTCTTTGTACTATTTTCAATTAAATATAGGGCAAATCATTAAATGATTTGTATATTGCGAGTGACGCAGGATTTTCAACCCTGCAATCCCAGCTGCATACAGATAGGCCATATGATTCCACTTGCTCTGGACTCCACAGAAGTAACATTATATCCCTAGTTGATATTTGCAGATAAAGATTCACCCTGGCCAATTTCTGTATTTTGTGTAGTCTTTGTGAATTTCTGCACATGCATTTGCAAGGATTGCACAATGAAATATTTGGGGCTGTGGGTGCAGTTTATTTTACTGCAACATAGCAAAGGAAAATAACAACAAACAAACCATGTTTGTCTAATAGAAAACAAAGTATTAAGTCATCAGTTTTTAAATCCAAACAGCCCTTTACTGTTGATCTCAAGGTATGCCATTCCTTTTTTTACAATATTTTGAGGTGTGGGGTGTGAAATGAGAGTTTTTAGGTTAAAATAAATGTATATAATACTTCAAAGCTAAATTAATTATGGATAAATATTATAACGTCTGTTGGAATGACATCACCATCTTTCAAAATGTATAGAAAATCACCATTACCTATTCCTTACAGCCTGAAATAGAAATGCATGATACTGTCATGTCTGAACATAGGGCAGCTCAGAAACACTGTCACCCTGCAGAGATCTGCTCTCGGAAGACAGGGGGATCTTTTGCAAGGACTCATGGAAGGTTTACAGACCTTAGCGTAACAGCACAACCGTGTTTTCCGAGGAAACTCTCCACTACATTAACCAGCCCCTCTCCGGACAACCACGTACCTCTTGGGATTGTTTAGCCTTCTCCAAACCCACCGGCCGTTCAAGAGCCCCAATTGCCCCCTCCGAAATGTTAAACTGCAGTCACCGGGACCTTTCGCACATTCCTCTCATAGTGTTTCCTCATTTTCGAGTTACTGCCATAGTCATTCCCTTCAGACCGCGCAAAAATCGCCTATCTCATCACCTTGTTGTCTGGGAAAGCATGAGACTGGGCTACGGCGGTGTGGAAACTGAGTCTCCAGCGTCGGGCAGGTAGGCCACTCGGAAACTGAGTGTTTCATGGATTCATCCCTTCTCCAGCAACTGTGGGTTCCGTCTCATCCTCTCCAGACACCCATTGATGCTACAGCCCTGGATAAATGCTCAGTTGGGCGTATTACATGCATGTCTGTCCCTGTCTCCCTGGTTTTGTCTGGTAATCATTGTGAGGAACTGCAATTTCTACCCCTGAGAACCTCTATCCGCTTCCTCTCCTCGGCCTTCAAGGTGTCACTATATTTATTTATTTGGATCTTCACAATGCCTAGCATCTGGTGTGAGTAAGAGAGGGGGGTGAGTGCAAGACCGCCTTCAAAACCACTAGTGGCCAAGTACATCTTTGTGTATCTGGATGATACACTCATCTACCCCTGCTCAAGTCAGGAACACATGGTGCATGTACGGCAAGTACTGCAACGGCCGGCCTTCATGTCAGCATGTGTGGTATGCGCCCGCAAACAAAGCTCTGTTGGGGCTCCTACAGTCCCTCCCTGTCCCAAGGTGTCCTTGGTTGCACATCTCCCTGGACTTTGTCACTGGTCTGCCCCAGTCCAAAGGTAACACCGCCATTTTAACCGTGGTGGACCGTTTCTCGAAGGCTGCCCACTTCATCCTCTTGCCCAAGCTGCCTTCCACCAAGGAGACTGCACAGTTGATGGTGCAGCTCGTCTTCCTGCTCCACAGTCTTCTGGTAGACTTGGTCTCGGACAAGGGTCCCCAATTCACCTCACAGTTCTGGAAGGTGTTCCACACCCAGCATTAGCCAGCCTCTCCTCAGGCTTCCACCCCCAGTCCAATGGCCAATCAGAGCAGACCTGGGGGGGGGACTCCCTGTGCTTCAAGGGAGGGGGACTCCCTGTGCTTCAACCCAGCGCCTGCCTGATTACCGACCCAGCCACCCGTCCATCTCTACTAAACCCAAGGCTAACCGTGTACCGAATCCATGCAAAGAATGCACTATAAGCAAAAAGGTACTTTAAAAAAACCTACAAGATAAAGTTGTGGACAGGCGCAAGTCAGTGGATGGATATAAAAACACTTCAAATGTGTTGAAGCACAGTTAACCCTTAAATTTCCTTCTTGGGATTTCAAAATCCGCCAGTCACTATCTTGACCTCTCAGGAGGTCATCCTTTATAGTAGAATGATGTATTTTATATTGAGGATTCTCAAAACCCTGAACTAGAAGAAGGATGAATAGATAACATTGTTTGAGAAGAATCTTTAAGTATATTGGTGAAAATGTGTGAAGAGAATATATAAACGTATGTTGACTTATACTGTTGATGTAGTTGTTTTTATTGAGAAACACAATATACTCCAACAGTATAAGCTGTCCCCCTGCAATTTCACTAAGCCTGAATAATTCTGCAAGGAGTAATGGGCAAATAAGTAAAAGTCCAGGTGTGTAAAGTTTGTGGAGACGTATTCAAAAAGAAACTCATAGCTGTAATTCAAGCAAAAGTATTAACTGACACAGGTTATTTTACTGTGTTATTGTGGTAGGAAACTGTTCTATGCATTTTCAGTGGTGGGAAAAGTTGCACAAAGCAACAGGGATGGACAAGCAAAGCTGATTCTAGAACCTGGGAGAGAGTCACAAGGAGTGGACTGTGGCCTATGTCAGTGCATCACAGAAGTGACCAGGAAATGGGCTACAGGTGTCGCATTCCTAGTGTCAAGCCACTCCTGAACCAGAAACAACTGCAGAAGCATTTTCTTGAGAGCAGGAAAAAAAAAAAATATTGTTGCTCTGTGGTCCAAAGTAAATTTTTCATGTCATTTGGAAATCAAGGTCTGCAAGTCTAGAGGACGAGTGGAGAGTCCGGAATCCAAGTTGCTTGAAGTCCAACGTGCGGTTTTATCAATTGCATTGATGATTTGAGGTGCCGTGTCATCTGCTGGTGTTGGTCCACTGTGTTTTATCAAAGCCAGAGTCAATGCAGCCATCAACCAGGAGGTTTTAATGCTTCCATCTGCTGACAAGATTTATGGAGATGCTGATTTCCTTTTCCAACAGGACTTGGCACCTGCCCACAGTGCCAAAACGACTGGTAACTGTCAAGTGGAAGATGAGATACACCAGACCCAACAAGACAGATGAGCTGAAGACCACTATCAAAGCAACCTTGGCTTCCAATTTATTTGTGCAAAAGGAGCCCCAACCCAGTATTGAGCGTGTAAACTAACACACTTAAGAAACGTTTGACGGTGTTTTGAGTTAATTAGCTTATTAGAACTCTTCCCTGGTTAAGACTTCTGTATTAAAAATTTACCCAATGAACACATAAACAGTGGGGCAAAAAAGTATTTAGTCAGCCACCAATTGTGCAAGTTCTCCCACTGAAAAAGATGAGAGAGGCTTGTGTTTTCATCATATGTACACTATGACAGACAAAATGAGAAAAGAAATCCATAAAATCACATTGTAGGATTTTTTATGAATTTAATTGCAAATTATGGTGGAAAGTAAGTATTTGGTCAATAACAAAAGTTTATCTCAATACTTTGTTGTATACCCTTTGTTGGCAATGACAGAGGTCAAACGTTTTCTGTAAGTCTTCACAAGGTTGTCACACACTGTTGCTGGTATTTTGGCCCATTCCTCCATGCAGATCTCTAGAGCAGTGATGTTTTGGGGCTGTTGCTGGCCAACACGGACTTTCAACTCCCTTCAAAGATGTTCTATGGGGTTGAGATCTCGATCTTTTCATGCTGAAAGACCCAGCCACGTTTCATCTTCAATGCCCTAGCATATGGAAGGAGGTTTTCCCATTCATTCTGTCCTGATCCCTTTGCAGAAAAACAGCCCCAAAGCATGATGTTTCCACCCCCATGCTTCACAGTAGGTATGGTGTTCTTTGGATGCAACTCTGAATTCTTTGTCCTCCAAACACGACGAGTTGAGTTTTTACCAAAAAGTTCTATTTTGGTTTCATCTGACCATATGACATTCTCCCAATCTTCTTCTGGATCATCCAAATGCTCTCTAGCGAACTTCAGACGGGCCTAGACATGTACTGGCTTCAGCAGGGGGACACGTCTGGCACTGCAGGATTTGAGTACCTGGCGGCGTAGTGTGTTACTGATGGTAAGCTTTGTTACTTTGGTCCCAGCTCTCTGCAGGTCATTCACTAGGTCCCCCCAAGTGGTTCTGGGATTTTTGCTCATCGTTCTTGTGATCATTTTGACCCCACGGGGTGAGATCTTGCGTGGAGCCCCAGATCGAGGGAGATTATCAGTGGTCTTGTATGTCTTCCATTTCCTTATAATTGCTCCCACAGTTGATTTCCTCACACCAAGCTGCTTACCTATTGCAGATTCAGTCTTCCCAGCCTGGTGCAGGGCTACAATTTTGTTTCTGGTGTCCTTTGACAGCTCTTTGGTCTTGACCGTAGTGGAGTTTGGAGTGTGACTGTTTGAGGTTGTGGACAGGTGTCTTTTATACTGATAACAAGTTCAAACAGGTGCCATTAATAGAGGTAACGAGTGGAGGACAGAGGAGCCTCTTGAAGGAGAAGTTACAGGTCTGTGAGAGCCCGAAATGTTGCTTGTTTGTAGGTGACCAAATACTTATTAGAAATCCTACAATGTGACTTTCTGGATTTGTTTTCTCATTTTGTCTGTTATAGTTGAATTGTACCTGTGATGAAAATTACAGTCCTCTCTCATCTTTTTCAGTGGGAGAACTTGCACAATTGGTGGCTGACTAAATATTTTTTTGCCCCACTGTATACCCACTTTATAGACCAACTAACGTTCCTGTATTCCACAGGAATGCACTGTTTTAAACAACATAATTTAAAATATATACATTTGGCTGTAACACTGATGGATCCTACAATTTATAATAATCCCATTGTCTTCTTTAATTGCCAATTATTTTGAATACGTTTTTTCATTATTGAAAAATGACATAATAGAAATTTGGTGTGTTTTTATTTTACAAATTAAAATGCAAAAAAGCCAAATAACAGACAGTTAACAAATGTAAAGAAGAGAACAGGAAAGGAATGGAAAGTGCCATCTCAGGCAGGGAGGAAATGTTTTCACCATGAAGTGAAGTTTGGTGCAACCCAATACATTCTTACAACAAGTCATAATCTTGAGTTATGACATGTTATGCCATTAATATGTGTATAGCAGTATTGATGGTTCTGCTGCTGACAAGTTGCTGCCTCTGGGAGTTCTTAAAATGGGGTTGCAACTAGGTTAACATTTCCGTAGTGGGGAGGAGATCCCTGTCTCTGCTTGGTTTTTTATGGTTCTAGAGCCTTTGTGATCCTGGTAGAAGTCTGGACAAAGTAACCTTCTTTTACTTTAAGTTGACATTTTAAGAGATCCTCTATTCCTGGCAAAAGAAACTTAATAAATGTCTAACAAACTCAAAATGTATTGATTTTTTCCCTTGTTTTTAAAAATAAAAATGTGAATAATGTACGGAAGATTTCGGAAAGTGCCAGTTAGGAAGGCCCTGGCCCTGCACATCAGCCTTCTATTAGAATCTTGTCTGGGGATGGATTTGAGAGGTCCCATGGGGCAGCTCAGGGTGGTGGACAGCAGCAGCAAGAAAAAACATGAGGCAGAGTAGTTTGGAGGTGGAAGAGGAAGAAGAGGAAAGTGGAAGAAGATGCAGAGGACGCCACAAGTACGATTAAGGTGCCTGTGGTGATGTAGCTGTTGTGCAGCCGTAGAGTTCTAAGTGATGGAGATGTCTCTGCTAAAGACTTCTGCAGCTTAATGTTTTTAGAAAAATAACGAAACAACAGTCAGTTCTTTTTTGTCTTATTTATTGCATCAATCCAATAAACTGTGACCTTGACATTCTGTATCTGAGGCTTAAGAGTGGACGGTGCCTTCTAAAGTTCTGTTGGTGTACACTTTGGTGTATGGGAGTATTGACACATGTATGCTTCCCTCATGAAAAGTGTTCCCTGATCTGTTGGAGTGTTGTTCTTCTTTTTTTATTCGTATTGTTAGACACCCACAACAAACTCCAAATGAATCTCAAAGCCTTAATTAAGACTGAAAATTCATGCATACTGTTACGCTTAGGGCAGAGGGAACACGCAACACAGACTCCCAAAGGACAGAGGACGTAACACATAGAAAAAGATGCAAAACAAACCTGCCTAATAAAAAAAGAAACGGTGTGCGACAAAAACATTTTAATGAATAAAAGATTCACCTGAATTGGATGACAATAATCTGTCATGAATACAAATGCCAAAAATGACTGTGTCACTATCTACAATCACATTTCACTCTAACTTCAAACATATTAATACCTGGTCAAACTTCACACTTGTAATGTAAAGTTAAAAATTTAGTTTTTTTAGGAAAAGCAGAATTATACAAAAACAATCAAACGTAATGAAAAACAGGCGTGAGTAGTAAATGGCAATGAATGAGTCTTTGGTGCATTAACAAAACAGAAAAACACCAGCACAGAACGTGGCTACGCTGTCTAGAATGCCAACATTTGTTTGAATACACTGGCTTTCTAAGACGAAATAGTAGTCACAAGTTTGTAATCAAGGTTTCTGCTACTGATGAGATCCATGAAAGTAAATCACCTTTTCCAGTTTAGTCCAATGCTTTTTGAGTAGTTCTTTGAGAATTTTCTACAAGTCTCTCGGGTTGTTTTCGATCTCCTGAATCTTGGTAAGAAAATTTTGTATTATCAACCAGTCTTTGAACTGTATTCCTTTGAATAGTTTGTATTCAATAATATGTTTTTCGGATCTGGCTTTTGCATTGCCGCAGATGTGTAGACAGCATATTTGAATTTGGGTGTGAAACCCCACAGCACTTAAAATCCAGGAGCACTGCAAACACTAATTATTAGTAGCCTACACAGTCCTGGGCTTCAGAGATGGAAAGTGAGGGTGACACAAATCTACAATACTTTGATTCTGGCAAAGCAACTTGGTCCCTTAGTAAGGCTGAAAGTCTAAACCTACAAATAAAAGCCCCACTTAAGCAAAATATACAGGCTCTCTTCCCCCTGAAAATGTAATTATCCTGTCTAAAGCATACAGTCCATGCCATGTCATCCAACATATCTTTTTTTTATCTGCAAGGTAGAGCTCCCTTGGAACAAGGTTAAACAATAAAAAATAATTAGAAAATCTACAATAATCTGTCTTTGATATTCAACATCTCACTAACAGTTGTTTGTATGTTACTTGCCACTTGAGACATACTTTATGGAGCGAAATAGAGATGGTTCAAATAAAGAACTAGGGAGCATTTGCAGTGTGAGCGATTGCTTTTAGTCAAAGTAAGACATCCCCAAACACTCATGACAGTGCAGCTGTTTCCTGTCTGGCAGAAAACCTTCCACCATTCTCAGCCTTTACTTCCTACAGACCTTAAATCTCAGTGAATCCCAGCAAATACTGTTAACCCCTTCAACTCTCAAACAGTGATTAAGTATAATGGTTACAATTTAAAGGTGTATTACTGAAAGTAGGACTGAAATGTAGAACGACAAAGCTATAAAACACTCAACTGTGTAAATATTAAGTACGTTCATTTTCAGGATTTAAGCATGAAATATTGAGCTATTCTGCAATAGCTACTTTTTCCAGGGTCCACATAATGAAACAAACACATGAAAGAGTACAAAACAGACAAGACATTTTACATTTAACTGAAACATTGAGAAACTATAATGACAGCAAGACACTAAATATTTATTTTCTAAAACATTGTGTCAAATTGTCCACAGCTGTATACTGGAAAAAGCAGAAATAAAGTGTTTACTCTTACCAGGTATATATCTGCTTGCTAGTTTAGCAATCTAGTTGATTGTATACAGTTAATGTATGGTTTAGAATACCCACTCTTGTAGTCAGTGGTGTAGTCTATGTGATACGCAGGTATACACAATACTTTGAAAGCTAAAAGATTTCCGTATACCCACTTAAAAAAGCAACAGGATACGTAACAAAAGTTTTGGTGACAGAAAGAAAAAACATAGTTTGTGACTGAACGTTTACACCATTATTCATTAATTCACTCCGTCAGTATTGCAAAGCACTGACTTTCGAACCATTGGGGCTTCCGTGGCCTATGACCTGGATCTTACATTGCCAATGAACAACAACACAGTTTCTGGGCAGTCATTCTCAGCGCAAGTAATACATTGGTGATACGCATGTAACTAATGTGAATATTAATGAAAATATGAAACTAAAGCAAACTACACTCTTTCAGTGTTTTCATAAGCCTGCCCCTGAAGCTACTGCCGCTTCAGGTAATACTGCCTCTTCAGGTAATACTGCCGCTTCAGGTAATGCTGCAGCAGTTAACGTTAATGCAACCGAAAATGAGCCAGATGAGGGTGCAGAAAAGGAATTGTAGATAACACATGAGCAGTCTTTCAGTATGCATTATTGAGTGTAGTCGTGGCTTATTGGGTGTTGCTCTGGGACGGGTGAGTAATGTCAGGTACGACACCAACCCCCCACACCCCACACGTTTTACATTGTTTTAGTCTATATATCTGTAGTGTATAACTAAAACTGGGTGGCCAAAATAAATCATGTAGGGCAAGGATTAAGCAGGTGCTACACCTTAAACAACATATTCAAGAGAACTCATCAACACCAAATCAAATCGAGTGTTCATGTACCAACAATAACAAACAATTAGCAACCACTTTCCCCAATACCTGTTGAAATATAATTAAATTTTTTCTGCTTCTATATGGTGGAATCGCCCTGTTAGGTTTCTCAGGATTTACTGAATGTATTTATAACAATATCTTTGAGGGCAATATCAGCAAGTCATCCAGTATTTATTCTCAGCTAGGTTGAAGAATTTTTTCTACTTTCGAATAATGGATCAACTTGGTAAAAAAAGATTTTGGACAAAAGGAATGAGCGATTACGCAACATGACTTCAACCATTCATAACAGAGCAAATAGTCCAGAGAATGTCCATGTTTTTGATACTTGTGCTATATTGATATTGTGCTCTGGCCAGTGGTATAATGACTGGATAGGACCAGTGTTATATGAAAACAGAAATAGCCTCACACTATGTGAGGTTTTCTACTCCAAGCCTGGGGTCCCAGAGTAAGGCTTTCCTTCTATTGGGCCTGGTAGTGAAATCAGATCCCAAGGCCAGAAGTTATGAAACACTGCGAGATTCAATGCAATGTTTCAACATTAACGTTTTGAAAGACATCATCAGGGAATAATGACAAACACGGCAGGTAACATTACGACCATGATTGCCGTTATCTTATTGGTCAATTTTGATGTAGCACATTAACTGGAGAAGAATAGATAGCATAGAATAATATACGTAACCTACATTAGACCACAATAAAGGCAGACAATGTAAAAATATAATAAAGCCAATCAGAAGCTAGTTTCGAGCTACTTGCAAAATTGGCTGTCTGCACAACTCTTATCGCATTCTCATCAATACTGCTCCTGACTTTTCGGATGTGGTATTAAAAGTAATGGCGTTCTTTTATTTAAAGTGTTTACACAAGTTGCCTCAAATGAATATCAACAATGTAATTTGTATTTGCAAGATCATGTATACATTGTCATACATAAACAATTGCAAAATGGCAAGAAGGCTAACACATTAGCCAGCCCACCGTCACCGAATTGAGATTTGCAATGCGTTAAGATAGTATTAATCCAGTTTCATTAATGTTAGTTAAGATTTCTAGCTTGTTCACAGTTTTGTTAATTATGTACAGTTTGCACATCCGTTTCAAAGCTTTCGTTACCATAACAACTATTGTTACTGTCAGTGTTCTGTATTTCTGTTGAAATACTAATTCTCTTGAAATGACATGTCCAATGAATCTGGTTTAGGGAAAGCACAGTAGTCATGATCCAGGCTAAAATCACACTCCATAGACTCTTGGCAGGTTTCTCTCTTATTTCCCACACACTGGGCCTTGGTGGATAGATGATGAAATTGTTTCACGCTAATAGCACTGGTAAGGCTCCTTTAACCAGTCTCCTTCTTCACTCAGCGGTTTTGGGTTCAACTATCTGGTCTTTGGTAAAATGCCTGCTACATACCTTAGCGTGGACTGTAATAGGGAAGTTGTCCCGGCATATTTGGAAAGCAATGCATACTAATAACATTAACTTTGTCGATGCGGTGCACTGAACATTTCTTTTCATGTTTCTTAAAGAATGAGTCTCACTCATGTTTACTTAGCTAGCTAAATTTACACAGTCAGACGATTGTATACAACTAACGCCTGCTGGAAACTGGTGAGCAGTATTATTTTAAAAGGGAAGTACGTCACCACCCTGAGTGCAAGTAGCCCATACTGGGTGAATCCGTCTGTTACTGAACATAGTTATGGTGCAGTTATTGTTCTCGTTTTGTTAGAGTGCAATACTTTTGCTAAGCTTGTGTGTGTTTGCTGAGCGTTTGTGTGTGTTTGTGTGTTTGTGTGCTGAGCCAGTTAGTGAGCATCGTTAGGTAATAAGCACACTGACACTGTCATCAGGTCTAAGAAAGTGCCAATGTTTTTGAACAATGGAAATGGCCAGTGACCTATTTGTCCACCCAGGACTCAACTGAATTTTGATGCAGTAAGAGTGCCCCCTACTGAATGTGTGGCCCACTGTGGCTCCAAACTTTCCATTCCACTGTGCCACTTTTACCAAATGATGTCGAGATTATCCGCCAAATGTATTGTCATTATGTAAATATGAATAAAAATGTAATTGTTTTTCATCAGCTTGACCTTACATTGAAAATATGATTTGAATCTAAACATTCAATTGGGTGAAAAAATTGTCAAGAGACTATGATGACCATTGCAAAAGCATGATGGAAAGTGAAACATACCAGGCCACGGTCAGTGAACCATTTTCATGTGAATTTGGAGGTATGATTTGGATCTTTGTCTAATGGAAGATCCAACGACAACCTAGTTGGCAGAGGCAGACAGATTTCCAAAGAAGTAAAACAGCCCCAGAACTTCACAGACCCACCACTATACTTCACAGTCAGAGTAATGTTATTTTATGCATAACCATGGGTCTTTTTTCATCAAACCCATCTTGTGTTTGTTGCCAAAAAGCTAAAGTCTCAGTGTCGTCAGAACCATAGAACCTTTCTAATCAAAATTCCAATAGTATTAAGCAAACTCAAAGCCAGTGGTGTCAAACCGGCTCCACGAAGGGCCGAGTGTCTCCAGGTTTGCGCTCTCATCTTGTGCTTCCTTCACTTGGTTCAATTTGGTCTCATTTGGGCACCAATTGAAAGGAATAAACTGAATTCAGCATACACTCGGCCCTCCATGGAACCAGTTTGACACCTCTGCCCTATCACATTTGTGGTTTGGGGACAGTATAGATTTTCTTGTGACAACCCTTCCGAATGGGCGACAAACTTAGTTTCTGAGACTTGCTGACCCCAACATGTCAACTTTTGCAATTTTTTATCCAGACCCTTGGATATGTTTTGTTGCTTTAACCATCAGTCTCAATGTGTAATTGTGTAAAACATACATGTCCTCTTCCAGGCAGGTTTGTCACAGTTTTAGTTTCTTAATCATTGAGATATTTTTTTTTTTATTATTTGTATCTTTTTATAGCCATTTTCTGGTTTGTTCGATAACGTTTTGTTGTTGTCTGTCCTTTCGCTGTTCCCATGTTGTTGGATGACTAAGAGAGTATAACCTGAGTGTCACCTCGTATTGATAAGTTTCCAAAGACTATGATTGCTTCATCAGAATATACATTAATTTAATGTTGTTAATCAGACTGTGTAAGGGTGCCAATCATTGTGACATAATGTTTTTGAATTATATTGTTATTATTATTATTATTCATTATTTTCTTTTCACAGGTTAGATTCATATACAAAAAATATGAATAAATACAAGCTAAAGGTGAAGTGAAAAAAATTGACAACCTTTTCATCAAATTTCACCAAAAATCTTGCCATTGTCTAACGGCTAATGTCTAACGGCTAATGTATGACGGTAATTCTACATATAGATTATCCACATACTGTACCCTACCCTGCACAGTCAGGGATACTGAAACTGACACGTTCTCCTTGGCTTACTAGGAACACAAAGTAACTCTTAAGCTCACCATGAAAATACACCTAGTGTATTGGGTCCTGGTGTCCTGGTACCCCTACACGCACTTACTTCCTGCCCACATCAATAGTAGAACTTCACATCCCAAAGCTTTCAGGACATGGACAGGGCCTACCATCTCAAGACGTAAACAGAGACAATATTTTTTTAAATCAATATAGTTGCACCCTGTACCCAATTCCACTGTCGGGGTCAAGTAGAGTAGGATGCTATGTCAGACAAAAATCCCTCCATGGCTTCCTCTTCAGGTGAGGTGGCTCTCCCTAGGCCCCCTGGCAGTGCTCTCTGACCCGCCAACATCTTTATGTAGGCCTAATCTGGTCCCATGTGAATGGTTCATGTCAATGGCAGACCATGAAGGATTGTAAAGTGTGAAACAGATAGGGCCGTATCCAGCTATGAGGTCACCAAGGTCCGGACCTCAGTAATTATAAAACCATCCATAAAACGCGTTCCTAATAAAAACAAATCAGTGCAATATTATAATAATCAGGATCTGAAAACATCTGGCACAAGGTGTTTCCATGGAGCTGCATTTAAAATGTTTAAAACTCTCTGATTGGTTCGCATATAGCTAACTGTCATCAAACCAGGGTCAGGGGCGTCGATAGGTTTATTTTAGGGGGGCTTTAGTCTGTATGTATTTCATTATAGATTAAATTATACATCATAAATAAATGATGTGTTTTACTTTGGTTCCGTTTAGGTGTAATTTTGGTATAAATTGCCGTAAATAAAATAATTCTGACAAAATTCTTAACCTTGGATACGGCCCAGTCACAGATGGTATTAAAATATGGAAGTCAGGGGCCACATCATTGGCTGGTAGCTGTCCCCAGGCAACACACTCCCTCCTCTCCCGAGACTAGGAACCTTCTCAAAAGTGAAACTGCTTGTATGTTATACATCAACGTTACCAGGGGTTTTGTGGTATTTAACCTATATATGTAGCATGTAGGATTGAGGAATCGAAGACTAATGCTAGACTAAAATCTCTCTCCTATAACTACTTAAATTGTAATAATGAGGAGATCCAGAGCAACTAACTGCAACCAATTACTGATCTTTGTCTTTCTCAAGGACAAAACAACAATATTTTCCACCTGCCAGGTCGGAGTCAATCCAGCAACCTTCTGGTTATGGGTCAGATGCTCTAATGCTGTACAGTAGAGCAGTAACAGTAGGAAGGATATTGCAGTGGACCAATGGACAGAAGATGAGCCATAGCCAGAAACCATCATTAGCTTATATTTCTTATGATAAAAAGGTGACGTAAATCATCTGTTTCCACTCATGTCCATTTACATACGTAAAGGCTGATAGTAACTCCCTAAAGAAATTCTGGTAGCCCCACCCTGCTGTCTTCTCTTCTTACTCAATCAGCCTTCCCAAGAAAGGCCTGTTGAGATCCTGAACTACCAGCTGTGAGTGTGTGTGACTGAATGTGCATGCATGTGCATTTGTGTGAGTGAGCATGCGTGTTTATAATCTAAAATCTTCAAAACAAATAAAAAAAACCTGTAACATCTAGCATCTGGTCATAATTCTGAGCAGATCTTGTTCACCAGAGCACACGTTCCCCCAAGAATTGATAAGGGAAAAGGATCCAGCCTGCCCCCTTTAAAGTTTGTCTGGGATTAGAGACAACATTACACTCGAAACCCCAATCATTCGAACTGGCACCAGGTACTGGCACCAGAGTTTTCTCTGCACCAAAAAACATTCATACATTGTGATGAATTGAGATGGCCTCATGGTGTGACACAAATTACTTTCATCTGAGAAAAAATTATATCTCATACTATAATTTTTCCTTTGCCTTAAAATAAATCATCCCCCTGACTTGTGTCTCTTCCAAAAACAAGCACCACAGGCCATTTCATATTGTTTATTGAAAGCATTTGAGTCAACAGTTTTTTATTTATTTTATGTGTGGCCTCAGTTAGATGTACTGGGTATGGGTACAACACGTGACTTCTTGTGAGTACAAAACATTGTGTGACTCCCGGTCAGAAGTTTGCAAGCTTGTCCAACATGATGTCTAGATGTGATAAAACTTTCAAGCGAAACAAATGTCTTCCAAGAAAGTCAGTACCCAAGCGAAAGCTTTATGCTCCTGGAACTATTTTCACCTATAGGTCATTCCCCTTCACCGAGATTTAGCATTCTTTTGAGGGTTTCCCAAAGCAGTCCTCATGTTTGCGATGCTAGTTGCTCACTGAATCACTCTTGGGGTTTATAAAAACTAAGTTATGATGGCCACCTCCAGAGACCACCTGCAGCCTTTCTGCCCAGACAACACAGTGTCTGCGAACTAAATAAAGTCATGGCCGAGGCTCTTAGTCCTCATACTCCCCAGTCAACACTAATGTTTGCAACAACTTCTGTTCATTTTTCATTCATATATTTGGTATTTTACTAGTATTCCATTTGCTCCTTGATAGATGTTGAGGATCAGTATAGTGTTGTGTAGTCCAGTGTTTTCTTTAAGCAATCTGTGTGTCTGTTCGTGTCATAGAGAGGGCTAGGAGGAGTGGCTGGAGATCAGAGGACTCTTTGGTAACCAGAGGATGTGCGGAGCCATACAACAGACAACAGCTTGACAACACTGTAAACTGACATCAGAGGTATTCAACGTTTACTTTAAAAGGGACAGAGCCTGCTGGTTTTCTGCTCTACCTCATCATTGCCCCCCCTTGGTGGACCAGGTCACCTGAGAATCTCAAACCAGCCCTACTGATTTGCTTGCATCGTCCTTCATTGTCATGTGTTGCTGAAATTGTACATATTTTTTTCAAATAGTTAAAATTTTTAGGATGTAAACCTCCATTGTATTGCAAATGTGCACCCACGTGCTGTGTCGGCACCGCATCAACAACCCCTAGACCGGGGTCTCAAACCGGTTCCACGAAGGGCCAAGTGTCAAGAGGTTTTCACTCTCACCTTGTACTTGATTGATTAATTATGTCACTGATTGGTTAGGTCTACCCTCATCTGGTTATTTAGGTCTGAACCTGGAACCAATTCACAGGAAAAAACTAAAACCTGCAGACACTCGGCCCTCCGTGGAACCGGTTTGAGACCCCTGCCCTAGACAAAGCTAGCGGCTTCCGAAACATTCAGGGGCATTCAGCTGGGCCAACCCCACTCCCACACAATATGTAAGAGCTCCCAAGGTGCAGCTCGGGGCCAGGGTCCCAAAAAATGGCAAAGCTACAAAGGAAGAAGAGGAAGCTACAGAAAATGTCCAGGGAAGAGGAGAACAGCCAGGAGAGGAAGATGGAAAGGCCATCTAAGCAACAATCGCCCCGAAGACAATGCTGACTCCAAGTCACAGAGGTTCGTATGTTGAGTTGAAAACCTTCCTCAACCCACTATTAACACTGCGTAGAAACAATCCTAAATTTCAGACTTGATGTGCATATGCATAAAAAGTTGAATCAATTAAACAATCCAACAACCGCCTAAATATCACTTGTTGCATAACCCTAACCCTAACCCTAACCCTAATTTTTTCTACTTCTATAGCACTTTGTTTATACAAAATAATCACAACATGCTTAAAAAGCTCAATAAAACGACTGTAGGTGTTGACTAGAGTTTGCAGCAGTTATAATGACCATAAAGAGGAACACGGCTTGAGCAGAATGAGGACGAATGTGTTCAATGAGTGAGACGAGCAGGTCCTCCGGAAGCAGACAGGCAGCACAGCTCACCCAGCTCTTGATCTCACCAGCACCTTGCCATCTCGCCATCAGATTGCTTATTCTTCAAAGATGCCTCATTCACTTTCCATCCATACCCCATCCTTCTCGATGCTTGGCCTTTTTCTGAAGGATTCCACTGCACAAGTAGTTCCTGATGCTTATCACTTACATAACATAACCAAGAGCAACGCTGGCGGAGTCAGAAACGGATATGTTTTTACTGTGGGAGCAATCAGCACTTGTTGTCTCAGTGTCCTGTTCATCCAGGGTCTCACGCAGCAACAACCACCAAGGTAGGATGTACAATGGTTTAAGAGGTCACTCGGCTACAAGTGTGCGTTACGATTATATTAACACTTGGCCTTTACTGCCCTTATAGCCTCGGCATTAATCAATTCCGGGGCCGCAGGGAATTTCATAGATTTGCACCTGGCTAAGAGTTTGGGAGTCAAGTTTCTACCAGTTACCTCACCCTTGCACATACAGACAGAAAATGTTCAACCCATTGGCTCAGGCAAGGTAACCCAGAGAATGTCTCTTATACATTTCTCCTATACATTTATACACCCCGGTCTGGTTTTGCATGATCCCAACATTTCGTGGCAACAAAAGTAATTAACTGCATGGAGCCTGCACTGTTTAGACAACTGCATCACATTGGCCAGTCAAGTTGCAACCGTGCAGCGTTCGACGCAAGTCCTTCCCGGCTGGGTTTCCGTTGTTTAAGTATTTAGCAAGGCCTCGAAACTTCTCCCTCATAGACCATGGGATTGTGCAATTGACTTGGTGGTGGGTGGCTTCCCTCCTAGGGGCAGGATTTATTCACTGTCTCTCCTGGAGGAAGAAGCTATGGAAAAGTATGTGGATGAATGGATCCATACGCAAATCCACGTTCCCAGCACTCCAGGTTTTTCATTGTCCGGGAAATTGGATGGCAGTCTAAGGCCATGAATTGATTATCGAGGTTTGAATGATATTACGATTAAAGATGGTGGCCTATGGTGTAGGGGACAGTCTGACGCAAATAATGACATGTCGTTTGTGTATTTCTGGAAAGTAGATGTCTTCCAAATCTCAACCACAAAAACACAATTTCAAGATTTTATTAAAAAAACTAAAAAGCACACCTGTTACATTTCTATTCAGATTTCCGGAATGGTTAAATATAGAAGCCTATGTTTTTTTCCACGTTGTAGGGGACAGTCTGCTGCAAAGAATGACATGTTGATACATGTTTGTGTATTTCTGTAAAGTAGAAGCCTTCCAAATCTCGACCACAAAAACACTGTATTTCACGATTTCATCCAAAAACCTACACATTTTTCAAAGGTGTCACATTTAGGCCCAGAATAAAATCTGATCTTGGATTTTTATATATTATATTTTATTTTTATATAAAATTAGAATTTACAATTTACAATTTTGGTTGATATTTTACAGTTTTTCTGAAGAAATAATTCTGATTTTCTGTTTATTATGTAATATTTTCATACAATAAACAACTTTTAGTTGTTGTGAACCCCTGGGGATGTCCAAATGTGATGTTAAACAGCCTACCTGTGGTAGTATACTGTGTTTCTCAGTAAAAACAACTACATGTCAACATACGTTTTTATATTCTCTTCACACATTTTCACAAATATACCCATGGAATATTCTCAAACAATGTTATATATTCATTCTTCTTCTAGTTAAGGGTTTTGAGAATCCACAATATAAAGGACATCATTCAACTATAAAGGATGACCTCCTGAGAGGTCAAAAGGTCAAGATAGTGCCTGGCGGATTTTGAAATCCTAAGAAGGACTTAAACCTTTAAGGGTTAACCAGTCTGGAGATATGAATGGAAATGTAACGGGTGCGCTTTTTGATGCAATTTTGTTAAATATTAACATAAGTCTATGTATGAAAGAAAACATGAAAGCACAAAATGTAACGTTCCGTTTTCGCCGTTACGTGTTTTTTGGTTTTGGTTCGTTCCCGTTGCCTTTTTTTGTTTCTGAACGCTGCCCGGGTTTTCCGTTATTGGATGCACCTGTTGCCTGTTACGGTGCGTCCTATATATGTCGGTTGTTTGTTTTGTTCGTTGTGAGGTATTGTACGTTCTACGTCTGTACTAAACTGTCACTCTCTTCAGTCTATCGTTTGTTTGTGTGTTAGATTGCGTATTAAGCTTCTACCGTCTTCCGTGTACCAGTCCTCTGCCTGCCCTCGACTACGTCTCCTGCCTAGCCCTTGCTTGTTCTCTATACCCCCCAACCACATTCATTACACAAAACATGGAACTAGAACAAGGTTTATTTTGTCTTGAATGGCACAAAACAATGTCAAACCAAACTCCATTCAAAAACCTGCTAATTTAATTCTGCTATAATGGGAGACAAATAACATTTGTGAAATACTCCAGTCCGTTTTCAGACCCCATTATAGCACTGAGACTGCACTTGTAAAGGTGATGAATGACCTTCAAATGGCCTCAAACAAAGGTTCTGCATATGTCCCCCTGCTTCTTGATCTTAGTGCTGCTTTTGACACTATTGATCACTCCCTTCTCTTTGAGAGATTGGAAACCCATGTTGGGCTATGTAGCTTGGTATAAATCTTATTTATCTGAAAGCTATCAGTTCGTACAGTGGAGGAAAAAATGTATGTATGTTTGACCACTGACAAAGAAATAATCAGTCTATAATTGTAAATAATTACAATTTACAATTGTAATTATTACAATAATAATGCTAAAAGTAAAATGCAAATCAATTCATAATTTATTAATGTTATTTAGTTGTTATTCAGTCTCTCACTGTTCAAATAGACCTACCATTAAAATTATAGACTAATCATTTCTTTGTCAGTGGGCAAACATACAAAATCAACAGGGGATCAAATAACTTTCCACTCTATGTATAGATTTCATGTCCTCTGACAAATCAAATGTTTTGGTGTTTCTGAAGGCTCAGTTTTGGGGCCATTACTGTTTTCATTCTAAATGCTGCCAATGTAAATACAATGTAAATTGTCACTGTTATGCTGATGAAACACAGCTATATATCTCGATGAAGCATGGGGAAGCCCCAAAAATAGCTACTTTGGAAGCATGCGTCTCAGATATTTGGAAATGGATGACAGAGAACTTTTTGCTTTTAAACTCAGAAAAAACGGCAATGCTCGTTTTAGGACCCAAGAAACAAAGAGCTCTGTTGGGAAATCTCACAATGAACCTTGACGGTTGTTTGGTCATATCCCCAAAAAATTTGAAACTTCTGCGTTACCGTCGATCCTGACGTCTCTTTTGATTAACACAAAATATATTTGATGGGTTGCTTTTTTTCATCTTCGGAACATTGCTAAAATATGGAACTTCAAAAACGTATCATTGCTTTGTTACTTCCAGATTAGATTATTGCAATGCTCTAATCTCCGTTTACCCCGATAAATAAAAAAATTATCTTTAATCAGTGTTGAACACGACTGCTCGAATTTTACCTAGAAAAAAGAATGTGAGCACATTACTCCAGTACTAGCCTCTCTACACTGGCTGCCTGTTAAGGCTAGGACAGATTTTAAGGTTTTACTGTTGACCTATAAAGCAATACATGGACTCGCTCTTACATATCTTTCTGAAATGATCCAGCCATACATACCTACACGTAACCTAAGATCGTAAGATGCAGGCCTTCTCATTGTACCTAGAATTTCTTAACAAACAGCCGGAGGCAGGGCTTTTTCACATAGAGCTCCGCTACTGTGGAATAATCTGCCAATTAGGGTTAGAAATGCAGACTCTGTGCCAACATTCAAGTGTCTTCTAAAGACACATCTTTTCAGCATGGTATATGACTAGTCTAGCCTGGCTAAGGGGTATGAAGGTGAACGGAAAGGCTTGATACTATCCACCCCTGCTGTCTTGCCAGGTGGGCTCTCATCTTTACTGGAATGCCCGCTCTCCAATGCCAGTGGCTTGCTGTAGTATCTCCTTTGCGTCCCTTGAGCAATTGAAATGAACTCTGCTGGCAATACTCAGCCCTCATTTAAGGTGGTTGCGGTTGGTCGATGTTCCTTTGGCTTATGCCTGGTAATGTGGGTGGATTGATTTCTTGCCTATTGGCCACAGTGTCACTAGACCCCCCTGTCTCAGACACAAGGTTTTATGCTGCTCTATTATTGTGCCAGGGGAGTAAGGTTAGTTCTCCTCCATAATTCTAAGAAATGCACTCTCTAACTTTCCTTGTCTCCTGTTGCATATCAAATTAAGGGACATGAGGTCTCGGCCTACACCTGTGGAGTACCAGGCTCAAAAGGACTTGTCCCAAGCCCTCCTGGTTGCGCTGCAAAACATAGATACCGGACTATTCCAGATGCCACTCTGCTGACCCCCTATCAATCCACCCTGGACTGTCCCTGTCCTGCAAATCTGGTCATGCTTCTGACCCAGATTTGGCTTTACAGACTCCGGACACAGCCAAAGTGAATTTATTAATTATTAATTCTTTTCTTAAAACATCACTCAGCACAGCCAGAAGAGGTTTGGTCACCCCTTTGAGCCTGGTTCTTCCTACAATCCGGCCCTATAGGTTTAAAAATAAATGTGATTGATTGATTAAGGTCTGAGAAGCTTCCAGGCCATGGACCCAAAATGTTGATGTTTTGGTCCCTGATGTCCCTGATGGCCACTTTGTATTGCCAGCATACTGAGCATTTAACTTATTACCTTGCATACAGATTAATCCATTGAACCAGTTTTTTGTGACCCCGACTCTGCCTTATTAGGAAAGATAAGCGATTGAGAATCAATTTGACTGTTCTGTGCATATTAAAGTGACAAAAGGTGCTGGAGAGGCAACAGCAAGACCATTCCAAAAAGGGAATAGTTTTGCAGGTGGTGGCCACAGACTCTTGCTCTCTCTCCTTTTCCTTTCAGATTGAGTCTTCTCTAGTTTAACCTTTTGCTAGTGTCCTGGTCACTACTGCTAGCATGAGGTGGTACCTGCAGTCCATTCAGTTTGCACAGGTAGTCCATTTCCTTCAGGATTGCCAATCCATACATGCCGTCATCAGATGGCTTGCTGTGTCACCCAGTACAGTCTCAAGAGCATGGAGACTGGCCATTACACAAGAAGATCTGGACAGGGCCGTAAAAGAGCATCAGTATAGCAGCAGGACCAGTATCTGATATTTTGTTTCCTTTGAACGTTGTTACGCCCTTTTGTTCCCAAAAAAATCACACAGTGTACTGAAAGGATTTAGTTCTTTAATATATTTATTTAATCTGGCCTTGATGTGTTACTTAAGTGTTCCCCAAAAATGTTTGAGCAGTGTATTTGTAAATGACCTTCCTATGTCATTATTGAAAGTTCTAAAATACTTTTTATTGGTGAGTTGGCTACAGTAGGGCAGGGAAATGCATATGTAATGTCCGCTAAATAAAAGCATCATCCTTTGTCAAACATCACTCAGAATTGCTTGGAATGTCTCTGTTTCAAATGATAACATCTTTGCTACACAAACTCTAGATTCAAAAAGCCCCTTTGGTAGTTAAAATAACCCCCCTTATTATTTTACGATGCTGAATGTTGTTAAGCAGGGATGAGTTCAAAAAGAGAAATGTGTGGATGTGGTCAAGCAGGTAAATATAATCATGATATAATGTTATCTTAAAAAAAACACAAATTAATGTTTTTGCCACAGTTAAAACATGGCTACTAAGCAGCTATAAAAAAAACATTAAATAAGCAAATCTCTTAATTTAACATAAAATGTCTAGCAAGTTGTCATGTTTTCATGCTATGCTGAAATGATGGTATTTATTTGTGATTGTGATGACTATATTAAATCACTTGAAATTCTGCTAATGTGCGGTCAAAATGTATTGTATTGCAGGTCCATTTATAGCTCATGTGAGTATAGGCTTCTGGTAATAATTAACAATGCAACTATTTGTAACGTTTTATCTAATTGCACCGATGGGCTTTTTTTAATCGCCCTCGTGCAATAATAGTGGACCCGGCTAACAACAGCAATATAAATAAAATGAAAAAAATGTATTTACTTTGCTCTTTTGAAATACATTTTCTTAATATGATGATTTTTTTATGACTTTCCTATACAAAATAAAAATGATTTATTTGCTTGGTTGATGTCATTCATGGCTGCCTTGTATTTTACACTCTGGCATTTAAAGTTCTGCCCTTTGAAAAGAAAATAATTAACTTTATCTGGAATTAAGTAAATAAAGCCAGATAAAGTAAAACGGCATACTTATATAATGACTACTCAATAGGAGGTGTCAAAATGTCATTAAATATGAGGGCTTTGAATCAATCATGTACTACCTCTATTATACCAAAATTGCACTTAAATCCAAACTGGTTTTCAAGAAAATTGTTAAGGGAGTCTCATCCCATGTTTGAAAATTGACTATTTGCCTTGTTACAGATGAATGGTTGTCTTTTTGAAAGGATTTACAATGGTATCTTGCTTACAAGTTGGTTACAATTCCAATTCCACCCTCCAGAAGAACCAGAACAAATAACACAGCAAATAATATGGCTTAACTAAATATATTAATAGAAGGTGAAGCAATATTCATAAGAAAAAAAAAAATGTAACCCAAGGTATCATGTTTGTTAAAGACAAAACTACTAAAGAGGGGAAAATAATCTTATAAACTCAACCATAACAAATACACGGAAAGATATGTTTACCTCAAGAAGACAATCAAGTTGTTGCAGCATTGCCACAAAAATGGAAAAGAAAACGAATGCATCTAAAAACCAAGAAACTACCAGGTCGACCATGAATTAAAAACCATGCATGGCTAAAAGGGATCAATACCCAACCGTAAAATGTATCTGTTCCAACTGACTATAAAATGTTTGACCTTATGAAATTATAAACTTCTGGGAGAATATGTTTGATGTTCTCCTTCCATGGCATCAGGTGTATGGTGCTGTATATAAGACAACATTTGAATTGTCATTATAGTTTTTTTAATATAAGTTATTTAACATTCTGACAACAAAGGAGATGCTCAGCATATAGGGGATTGAGCAATCTGCATTGTGTAGACACTGTCAGGAGGAAACCCAAACAGTGGAGCATCTCTTTTGGAACTGTCAAATAACTGTTAACTTCTGGAACCATGTTCAAGAGTGTCTGATGTGTCATAGTATCAACTTAAAGATTAATATACAGAAAGTGTTCCGAGGTGACCTGAGAGACCTTGCTCATTCAATGGAATGAGGTTTTCGGTAAAACATTCTTCAAAGTTAAGAATTTACTACAGTTAACAAAATGCAAGTATTTAATTAAGCATTACAGTACAATAGAGAGATATACCACAATAGAAAAGGAAAACATTTTTAGTATATTGGGGAAGATGGTTGCACCTATGGCACCTGGAGTGATGGTCTTAATAGAAAAAAGAAAATAATTGTATATGGGAATAGTTGTGTATTTAGGTAAATATAGATGTACAAAACATGTGTATGGATGCTTATATATAGTGGGGAGAACAAGTATTTAATACAATGCCGATTTTGCAGGTTTTCCTACATACAAAGCATGTAGAGGCCTGTAATTTTTATCATAGGTACACTTCAACTGTGAGAGACTGAATCTAAAACAAAAATCCAGAAAATCACATTACCTACCAAGTTGTAAGAATTCCGGCTCTCACAGACCTGTTAGGTTTGTAGTCTATTGTTCTTTACTGGGTCATATTAAAAGACCAGACAGAATCTCCTGCGCCTTGGTTCGACTTATTTTCGAAGCCGTCACAGAATAACGCACCAACAATGAACCAAGCAGGAGCATCGTATGATTCTTCAGTCGCCGATAAGGTGGCTAAGCATGGGGACATGCTCGCCAGCCTGGGAGCCACCATGTCTCAAATCTTGCAGGCGGTACAGCGACCGGAAATATCTCACAAGGTGAAACCACGGCCTCCTGCGACAATCCCTCATAGCCACAGCAACGTGCGCCTGTCCCTGCCAAAGGACTAAGACGGACAAGCGGCCCGCTGCCAGGGCTTCCTCCTGCAACTAGGGGGGTGGGGTCACAGAGAACAAGATCGCCATCTTGATCCTATGCCTAACGGGGAGAGCCCTGGAGTGGGCCAATGCAG
This sequence comes from Novumbra hubbsi, assembly GCA_016801125.1. Taxonomy (NCBI): domain Eukaryota; kingdom Metazoa; phylum Chordata; class Actinopteri; order Esociformes; family Umbridae; genus Novumbra; species Novumbra hubbsi. The sequence continues at coordinate 34,193 of JACXGK010001639.1, forward strand.
TGTGGCAGGAGGGTGCCAGCGAGGAGGAGGATGACAAGGCGTTCACCCGTTGATTCCGGGCTGTGTTCAATCATCCCCACGAGGGCAGAGAGGCGGCCTCTTCCACCTGTGATAAGGGCATCGGAGTGTACAATATTTTGCGCTGGAGTTTTGGACCCTGGCAGCCGGAACTGGGTGGAACGAGCGGGCCCTAATGGATCATTTCCGTTGAAGCTTCAGCTTGGAAGTGCATCGTGACACTACACTCACAGTCCACCTACAGTCCACAAACAGGATCCTGGCATTGATTCCTGAGGAGTCTGCTGGAGGATGAAGTGGAGGGCCATGTTAATTGCATTGTCTACAGACCTGTTGGCTCTGTAGGCAAACTGCAGCGGGTCCAGGATAGGGTCGGTGATGGCTTTAAGTTGAGACAGCACAAGGCGCTCAAATGACTTCATATCCTTGGGGATGGGGATGATGGTGGAGGTAATGTCTCCAGTGAGGTATTAAATATGTCTGTGAACACTGATCAGCACAATGCTTCAAAGAGGATGGAGAGACAGTCTGGCCCAGCTGCTTTGCGGGGGCTGTGTCTCTTAACACTAGAAGCGCCAAGTCATTGTTACCCCCCTAAAGCGCCGTTTGGGCAGAATTTGCCCATGAGTCTACACACAGGGACGTATTTACTGACACATAATGGTCGCTAGATGGCGCTGCTTGTACGGATCCAAAGACAAGGCCAAAACATTTGGGTGTCTGTTATCTTGTGTCAAAGTATTTTGATTCAGTGTTGCTCCAATTTCAAGGTAAGGGTGTAACGATTGCAGTAACTACAATGTATAAAGACGCCGGTCTGGCTTGGTTTTATACGATATAATATCGCGCTCAATATTGCAGTTTGTATTGGTGGAATAATACAAATGGCAAGGAAGAAAATATAAAGTCAAAATGACTTTGGCAACTGAACTGGTGATGTCAAGGAGATTGTCTTGCGCCTTCACCTTACTGTCGATCTATGGCCAAAATCCATGTTACGTTCTAAATTTCACAATAAATCGACCCGCTCACAAAACCCAAATATCACTAAATAAAACAAGTGACATTTAAAAGAACAAAGTAAGAACATAATTCTAACACTCTTTCATTTATATTTTCAATTACAGTGGGTAAAACAAGTATTTGATACACTGCCGATTTTGCAGGTTTTCCTACTTACAAAGCATGTAGAGGTCTGTGATTTTTATCATAGGCACACTTCAAATGTGACAGACAGAATCTAAAACAAAAATCCAGAAAATCACATTACCTACCAACTAGTAAGAATTCCGGCTCTCACAGACCTGTTAGGTTTTCTTTAAGAAGCCCTCCTGTTCTCCACTCATTACTTGTATTAACTGCACCTGTTTAAACTTGTTACCTGTAGAAAAGACACCTGTCCACACACTCAATCAAACAGACTCCAACCTCTCCACAATGGCCAAGACCAGAGAACTGTGTCAGGGATACAATTGTAGACCTGCACAAGGCTGGGATGGGCTACAGGACAGTAGGCAAGCAGCTTGGTGTGAAGGCAACAACTGTTGGCACAATTATTAGATAATGGAAGAAGTTCAAGATGACGGTCAATCACCCTTGGTCTGGGGCTCATTGCAAGATCTCACCTTGTGGGGCATCAATGACCATGAAGAAGCTGAGGGAGCAGCCCAGAACTACATGGCAGGACCTGGTCAAAGACCTGAAGAGAGCTGAGACCACAGTCTCAAAGAAAACCATTAAAATCCTGCAGTGCACGAAAGGTCCCCCTGCTCAAGCCAGCGCATGTCCAGGCCTGTCTGAAGTTTACCAATGACCATCTGGATGATCCAAAAGAGGAATGGGAGAAAGTCATGTGGTCTGATGAGACAAAAATAGTGCTTTTTGGTCAAAACTCCACTCGCCGTGTTTGGAGGAAGAAGAAGGATGAGTACAACCCCAAGAACACCATCCCAACCGTGAAGCATGGAGGTGGAAACATCATTCTTTGGGGATGCTTTTCTGCAAAGGGGACAGGACAACTGCACCGCAATGAGGGGAGGATGGATGGGGCCATGTATTGCGAGATCTTGGCCAACAACCTCCTTCCCTCAGTAAGAGCATTGAAGATGGGTCATGGCAGGGTCTTCCGGGGAGAGTAGAGAAGTCTACAGTTTATATAGAATGATTCCAGATCAGGAGAACAGTGCTTTTGAATCACTGTCACATCAGAACACCAGCCAATGTTAGTATAAAACCAGATACCTCCTTTGTTTTCCCAGAAAGTTCCCGGAGAGCCTGCCAGCTGTAGCACAGAGTCCGGAATCAGTTCACATAGCCACGTTTCCGTAAAGCACAGAACTGAAGATGAGTAAATGTCTCTGTCCTTTCCTGCCAGTAGCTGAATTCATCATGTCTGTTGCACAGTGATCGCACATTGGAGAGAATTATTCCAGGTGTTCGATGTCCACGTTTACGGAGTCGTACGAGCGCACCTGCACATTTCCCTCTTCTGCTGCATTTTACTGTGTGAGCAAAGGTAAGGGCACCTTTGACTAGAATGTCCAATAATTCTACTGATGTTAGCAAGAACTTCGGAAATAAATTCGCTGGAGTTGTTCCTCTGATGTTTATGAGCTCATCTCTGGTGAAAGAGCTCCGGGTATTGTAACAGAAAACTGACTTTACAAACAAAACAAGAAAAAACAACGTGCACCAAAACACAGAGGCTGCTATCCGCGGCGCCATCTTGTGTAAACGCAAAGTTATCATATTTAGTACTTGGTTTCTTCTCTGTTTCTCCTTTTGGCTTCAGGACATTTTCCCTTCAGTCTTCTTTTCAGCAAGTAAAACAGATGCTCATGCAAACTTGCATCATGGGGATTGAATTGGCCATTTAAGAACAAGACAAATGTTTTGGCTTTCTTAGCAATATGTTTAGGGTCATTGTCCTACTGCAAGGTGAAGTGTCACCCAAAGAGTTTTGAGACATTCTGTTAAATCTGTGCAGGCACAATTCAGAGATCATCCTGCTGCTGCCATCAGCAGTCACATTAATCAAGACAAGTGAGACAGGCATCTTCATTGGCATCCATACAGTACTGTCACGATGGCTGGCAGTTGTCAGGCGGGGAACCCAAATGCAGGACACAGGGGTTCAATAATAACAAGCGTGGAAAACTAAACAAGTTCTGGGAGTAATGACCAGACTCCGGAGGAAGTCGAGAAGAGTACAAAAAAACTCACACAAGGGGAGCGCGTAGCCAGGCGGAGAAGATAAGGAAACAAACTACGGAACTGCGATTAGCAGGAGTGGTGCTGATTAACGGATTGCCGTCAGGTGTGCGTAATTGATAGGTGGGTGACAATACGGGAAATGGCATGAGTCTAGAGTGATATCCAGGGAACAGAACAACTGGTGTGAAAAAGAAAACTCTCACCCGGACTAGGCCTGTGCCGTGACACAGTACTATGCGGTATTCTTTGGCTACAAGAATACATTTAAAGGAATTGTGGCTTTCTTTGGTCCAATCGTCTGGGATCAGTGCCTGTGACACATGTTCACTACTGCATTGAGTTTGAATCGAGGTCCACTGATTTCAGCAGAACCTCTCCCATACACTTTTTCCACACTTTTCTGTCAAAATAAGGCATAAAAATTCCAGAACTTTCTTGGTAGGTTATTGATGTCTTACATCTCACAGTGGTAACATCCCTCCATTAGCAGTTAGCAGCATATTTGCAAGACCAGGGTTTGGATCCTGACCCACATCATCCAGGTTTGAAGGGTTATGGTTGCATTGTCTTATCAAGCTCTAGCGACTCCTCATAGTGATTTGAGCATCTATCAGCTTAATTGTGCAATCCCTTGGGAGTTGCTAAAATTAAGCAGGGCATTCAACTCAAATAAAAAAAAAGGGTTGGTGACCTAATACCTGATTTTTCTGGGATGCAGCATTTGTTTGCATCAGAGATTCAGATGTTCTTTTTAAGGGTAAAATAATAATAGTCAAAAGTAAAAATAAATACTAAAGGAAACAGGGAATGTTGTCAAACACATACAAATGGGTACTCTGAGGGCCCTAAAGACTATTATTCTTCCAGTGATGCATCCTGCATAAGATTAGCATTAATGTGATTTGGGATCTCCCACAATACAGTGTGTGTATGCTGGTTGTGTATTGTGTTAAGTGTGCGTGCACGCGTATGTGCTCGCTTGTGTGTCTCTGTGTGTCCCTTTAGCTTGTGTATGTTTGAACTAGCATGCCATTGTTGCCTGTGTGTCTGTGTTAGCAATTGTGACATGGGGACAAGGTTGTGGGGGGCGGGAGGGAGGGGTAATATGGGGTGATGTTGACACACACAGGGAGAGGACAGAGAGCAAGGAAAAGAGAGGGATTGATGCAGATTCTAATAGAGCAGAAAAGGGCCGAGAGGAGATGCTGCCAGTCTGCACGTAGGCCCCAGTCGACAGCCGGTCCAGCGGAGGGGGATGAGGAGGGGGTTGGGTGCAGGGGAAACAGGGTTCTGGTTGGCAGGGCTCTCATGGGGTGAATACTCACGTCGCCGACACACAGCACCCTGGCGAGATCACGTCACAAAAGGGGAATGAATGCTCATTGTCGGTATTATGAATGTAATCATTCATGTCTTCTTCAATTTGAGTCTAGCTCAATTCGAACTGATGAGGAAGGGACTCAAAAGAGCTCTTTCGGTCGAGGAAGTGGTTCTTGGACCCGGCTAAAGACTATATCGTCCTCATTTAACATGTTAAAGTGGCAGACACAGAGATTGTCCCCATGTGAGTGGCAGGTGGATTACAAGAGCGTAAACGTAAATCAAGATAAATATCAATACAAACCCTCCTCTCCCGCTTCCTATTGGGCACACAGATTTTTTTTGGGTGGTGACATGTTTCCCATCCCAATTACAATGTTCTCACAAACAAACAATTTGGCAAAATCACAACTATTTCTACACTGGGTGCTTGACCCAGCCACAAAATGAAAACAGTGCTCCCAACACAAGACGGATACGTAAGAAAAATCAACAGAGGAAAATATCATTTAAAACCCTATCATTCAACTCTTACTGAATACATACTATAAACCTTTTCTGAATGTATACTGCAGAAATACCATGAAAAACAATGTGTAGCACCTTAACCCAGTCTGCACAGTCAATCTGCACAGTCAATTGAACTAAAACCCAAAGATTACATAGATTATACATACATTTTATTTCCTGTAGAGCATCTGTTGTAGGTTACAAGGTTTCTGTAGACTTCCAGCTGTGTTGACCATCAGCCACAATGCTGGTAGCCGATATAGTCGATTGAGAAACATCCCAAATATCTCCTGCCACTGTTAATCCATCCAGGGCAGGTTAAGACAGGGCGAGGCAAGACCTAAACTTCCCACATTCCCCTTTCCCTTCCCACGGTGACACTACAAAAAACATGCTTGCATAATTCCTTCAGCTCCCAGTGAAATGTCAGGGCCCCTCTTTTCATGAAACTAAAATTCCATCTTATTTCTTTTCTGCCCCCAGTCGTTGGCCCTATTTGTCTAGCGCCATGTTTCATTTAAATATCAAAGAGCATGAGATGGTGGGTAGACAATATAACCCCATTTTTGGGACTTCTTTCAGGAAATGTGACTGCTAATGTGGCTACGATGAAGAAGCGAGTCTGGGAACAATGAATGCTTTGTCACAATGTCGACAGTAATCTACTTGCTCCATTGATGCAAAGATTAGAAAAGCAGCATATTTGCATTTGATTGCACAGTCCTCCACTTTATCTTCATAGTCTATTAATACCATCTTGTAATGTTGTACACATTTTTTTACCATAGAGGTGGTGCAACGGTGGCTTGTTAGCAAGTACGGCTCTCAACCAATCGGCTCAACCGTAGAAATACCCACATGATCCTCCTTTGGCTGTCTTGTTCTTTATGAAGCTTCTTGCACTTTAAGTAAAACAGACATTATTTTGGAAAATCTAGATTTGTTGCTCAAATTCTGAAGAGAAAGAAAGACCATTGAACCTCTCACTCTTATTAAAATGTCTGAGTCCATGTGGAAGAAAGTGAAAGATGCATTGAAAGTCATGGATTCGAATGAAAGCAAAAGGGAAAAAAGTTAAATGGAATCCAAGTCATTCCCATGGCTGGAATCCAAGTCGTTCCCATCAGAGGAGAGTGCTAATGCATCAGGCAAGCAGAGCAGAAAATGTCTGGCAGCGGAGTACTTTCAGCTAATACAGAAATCTCTGTACACAAGGAACAAAAAAATTATATTGGATGGCAGCGATTTTCGGGCCCTCAGGAGACACAGCATTAAAAACAGACGTAATTCTGTAGTGGATGTCACTGCATGGGCTTAGGAACACCTCAGAAATCATTGTCTGTGAACACATAACATCACTGCATCCACAAATGCAAGTTAAAACTCTACCATGCAGAGAAGAACCCCATATACGCTGCCGCCTTCTCTGGGCCCAAGTTCATTAAAGATGGACTGAGGCAAAGTAGAAAACTGTCTTGAGGTTTAACAAATCAACCTTTTGAATAATATTTGGGAGTCATGGACGCTGCATCCTCCAGGCTATAGGAGACTGACTATCTGGCTTGTTATCAGCGCACAGGTCAAAGACATCCATCAGTTGAAAATCTGTGAAGGTACCATTTACTGCTTTTTCAGGGAAGGCCTTGCTTATTTCAGCAAGACAATGCCAAACCACATTCTGCACGTATTACATCAGCATGGCTCCTTAGTACAAGAGTCTGGGTGCTAAACTGGCATGCCTGCAGTCTAGACCTGTCACCCATTGAAAACATTTGGCATTATGAAATGAAAAATATGACAAAAGAGACCCCGAACTGTTGGGCATCTGAAATCCTATATCAAACAGAATGGGAATAAATTTCACTTTTAAAACTCCAGCAATTGGCCTTCTCTGTTCTCAAATGATTACAGGGTATTGTTAAAAGAAGAGGTGATGCAACGTGGTAAACATCCCCCTGCCCATCCCAACTTTTTTGAAACATGTTGGGGCATTAATGATTAGGGAGGGGTGCGTTCACAAGACATAGGGAAAAACAGGACAAACATGAATGGTGGTGACTAGAATTCGGGCGACGTCGCGTGCCGGCTCCCCACGCATCCTGAGGGGTGCGTGTCCTTGGGAGGAGACATGACACCACCTGTTGTAGTATACTGTGTTTCTCAATAAAAACAACTACATGTCAACATACGTTTTTATATTCTCTTCAAACATTTCCACAAATAATATTCTCAAGCAATGTTATCTATTCATCCTTCTTCTAGTTAAGGGTTTTGAGAATCCACAATACAAAGGACATCATTCTACTATAAAGGATGACCTCCTGAGAGGTCAAAAGGTCAAGATAGTGTCTGGCAGATTTTGAAATCCTGTGAAGGTCTTAGACCTTTAAGGGATATGCCTTATCGGTCGTGTCATTGACACTGGTTTATAGAACGCACTGTGTGCATCTTTTCTGTGCACGTAAGTGTTTCCATTTGTAGCCTTTACCTACAAACACGTTTTTCACGGTAATAAATCCCCTTCATTACACCTATCCTGCGCATTCGTCCTCATCCTTCCCACCACCTTACAGGTAGGCTGTTTTATTTCACATTTGGACATCCCCAGCGGTTCACAAAAACTATAAGGTGTTTATTGTATGAAAATATAACATTATAAATAGAAAATCAGAATTATTGTAATGCCTTCTTTGAAATAGTGGAGATCAACACGCAGGAGGTACTCAAAGAGAAGGTTTTATTTACCTTGGTGGCAAATAATACTGTAGTGTGTGATAGCGCAAGTCAGCTTGTGAGCAAAGCACAGGGGAGAACAATCTTCTCCTAGGCATAATGCACGCAGCGCGTGAAAACATTAAACAGGAAACAATAACGAACACAGAGACAAGACACACAAGGGCCTATATACCTAGTATACACAACTGGAGGGGGGCCTGCCGCTAGGTGGAGACGTGACAGTACCCCCCTCGTGACGCGCAGCTTCAGCTGCACAATGCCGCCGCCCCCTGCGACGACCCGGGGGACGCAGAGCAGGGCGCCCCGGGGGACGTCGATGGAAATCCTGAGGGAGCGAGGGGTCAAGGACGTCTGCCCAAGGCACCCAGCTCCGCTCCTCCGGGCCATAACCCTCCCAGATATACTGCAGACCCCCCCCCCTCCGACGCCTGGAGTCCAGCACCGACAATACGGATTAGGCGGGAGTCCCGTCGATGTCCAATGGCAGAGGTGGAGTCTCACAGATTTCATTCACCTGGAGGGGACGAGTCACCATCAGCCTAAGGAGAGACACATGAAACGTTGGATGGATGCAATACGTAGAAGGTAACTGCAATCGATACCATACCTCATTGACTCCCCCTAGGACTTTGAACAGCCCCACATACCGCAGGCTCAGCTTCCGGCAGGGCAACCGGAGCGGCAGGGTCCACGTGGACAACCAGACAGGGTTGCCTGGGGCATATTCCGGTGCGGCAGAGCGGCAACGGTCAGCGGCGGCTTTGTGCCTAGGTGCACGTGGGCCGCCCGCCAGGTGGTGTCCGCCCTCCGGAACCAGTCCTCCACCTCTGATGGTTCCGTGTCCCAGGGTCCTAGCGGTGGGTGGTAACCCAGGACGCACTGAAAGGGTGTCAGGTTGGTAGAGGCGCTCCAGGGAGAGTTCACTTGCGGTGAGCGCACACCGAGCAGGAGGAAATGTAAACCCTGATGTCTCTAGCTAAAGTAGGTCACCAGCATTAACCCTTCACTGCTGCCAGTGTCCTACCCACGCCCGGATGACCAGAGGCAGGAGATGTATGGGCCCAAAACAGGAGCCTGTCCCGCACCGCTTCTGGCATGTATGTACGACCCTCCGGACAGCAGAGCGGGGACGGATCAACCCTGAGTGCCTTGCGTATGTCCACGTCCACCTCCCACACCACCGGCGCCAGGATATGCGCGCTAGGGAGGATGGGAGAGGTGTCCACAGGCCTGTCCTCTAGGTCATGGACCCGGGACAGGGCATCAGCCTTAACGTTCTTTGACCCTGGAACATATGACAGGACAAGAACTCAGCCTCCTCGCCGAGCGGATATACTACAGGTTGCGGTGGTCAGTCAGGACCAAGGGTGTTTAGCCCCCACGAGCCAGTGCCTCCAAGCGGACAAGGCTTTAACTACAGCAAGCAGCTCGCGATTCCCCACATTATAGTTTTGCTCCGCCGCACTGAGCCTCTTGGATAAAAAGGCACTGGGGCGGAGCTTAGGTGTCACCCCCGAGGGCTGTGGGCGCACAGCCCCCGAGGGCTGTGAGAGCACAGCCCCCACACCAACCTTGGAGACATCCACCTCTACGACAAACGATAGTTCTGGATCGGGGTGTGCCAACACCGGTGCCGAGGAGAACAAGGTCTTCAGGGAGATGAAAGCCTGCTCCGCCTCCGCTGTCCAACGCAACCGGGTCGGCGTGCCCTTCAACAGGGAGGTGATCGGAGCTGCCACCTTGCCAAAGCCTCAGATAAACCTACGATAGTAATTGGCAAAACCCAGAAATCTTTGGACCTCCTTAACGGAGGTAGGAGAAGGCCAATTACGCACGTCTTCGGCGCGTGACCCCTCCATCGCAGGTCGTGCGTCAATCGCCGTTTCAATACCTTGCGAACGGTGGCAAATGTTCGGCCTGTGTCGCGGAGTATATCATCATGTCAGCGATATACACCACCACGCCTTGGCTTCGCATGTCCGGCAAAATTTCAACAAAGGATTGAAAGACCGACGGAGCATCACGAGATATTCAGAATGCCCGGAAGTGGTGCTAAACGCAGTCTTCCACTCATCCCCCTTCCGGATACGCACTAAATTGTAGGCTTTCCGTCCAACTATGTGAATAAGCGAGCCCCATGCATTGTCTCCATGAGTGGACAAATTAGCGGTAGCGGGTAGGTGAACCTCACCGTGACGTCATTCAGGGCCCTGTAGTCAAAGCACAAACCCCCATCCCTTTTTTTCACGAAGAATAAACTGGAGGAGGCAGGTGAAGTGGAATGCCGAAGCCCTGGTCCATTCCCTCTGAGATATAAGAGGACATTGCCTCTGTTTCAGTTCTGGACAAGGGATACACCCGACCTTTTTTTGCAGCAGACTGTCCCCTACAACATAAGCTTCTATCTTTAACCAGTCTGGAGATCCAAATATTAATTTAATGGGTGCGCTTTTCGACGCAATTTTGGGCCTTTAAGGGTCAAATTCAAAATGAGCATATATTTTTCCATAAACAATAGCATTTCTCACTTTCAACATTTTATATGTTGCCTTTCTACAATTTTTTTATTAAATATATTGAGAAATGATTTGCAGATTCTGTTTTTATTCGCATTTTATACCGAGTCCCACATTTTTGAGAAATGGGGTTGTAGAAAGAAATGGCAAAGTAGGGTTTAAATCAACACTAAGGATAGACAAATCAGCCCTCGTTTTGCAGACGATCGAGGACCTTTTGTCCACAATCGAACATACTAATGCCATGGGTCAAAGGTCAGTAATAATTAACTGTCACATATAGAGAGAGTGACATTTGAAAGAAGCAGTGTACTATATATCTATCCATGTCTAACATTAGTAAAGGGCAAAAACAGATATTGGCGCTCTGTAATCAACTTTGAAAGAGCAGGGTGCTTTTATTGCTAGGATTGTGGGTTTAATCCCAATGACCAATGTGAAAATACACTGTTGCTGGTCTGCTAAATTAACTGGATGTGAAATATATAGCTATGGTCTAACATCTTCTCAGCTCATTTTAAGGCTTATCAAATCTGAACGTTTTTTATTGGCTCATTTCTCCATTCTAACATTATGGTTTATTTCCTCCAGGCCCACAAAAAAGTTTCTGTCTGCTTCAGGGAAACCCTTTCTCAGATGTTCTGTCTCAATTCTTTCCAGAACATTATAAAGAACAGGAGTGTAAAGTCTAGATGGTGCTGTGGACAAAGTGTGGTCTGTGAGAAAACTGGACGAGAGGAAACGGAGACAAAGCAAAACATGTCATGCAATTCAATGTGCTTTACAAAGAAAAAGAAAATGGAATGAAAACTAAATAAATACAAAACTGGTAGATTTTGTAGTAGATTCATGAGGAAGCAATGAAAGCTGTAGGGCTAGCAGTATGGTAAAGTTTAAGAGCTCAGTCAAATTATAAGACAATGTCCAAACTACCATGAACAGAAATCACATGGAACTCCAAACTTCATCACTACCCTGGCCTCGCCCAACCTCAACTCTTTCTGCATAGCAGTATTTTTCTTTTGCGAAGTAGCATGACGTCCCTTCCCCACTGTAAAGCTATCGACTTCAATCACTCCAGACATGCCTCCACAGCACAGTTTTTGGAGATTTGGTCAAAATACCCGTGTCTGTCTTTTTTGTTTAGATTGTGTTGGCTGTTTGTGTAAGTCAGATACATGTGTCTATTAGAGCCAACCCAGCAGTGAACACTGGGTACACACAGAGACCAGATGCCAATCTCTCAGCGATGTGGCCACTGATACAGTTGTTTTTAAAAGTAGACTGACATTTTACAAAGAAGACACTGCTGCTCCAAAAAGCAACACTTATCTTATTGGGCAAACATCATCCACTTAAGCCACAAAGCCAAGGGCCTGTATATGCGTGCAAGAAATCAGCTTAGTAAACGGCACGCACATCTGATTAATGGGACCTTCGCTACTTATACACAATGATAAACATGCATAAGAACAATTACATTAAAATGGCCATGTATTAATTTTACTGTGATTTTAGTCCACAGCACTTTTCTGACCTTCCTTCCAAAACCGACAATGTTTAGCAAGTTCCAGTGCTGTTATTGTAATTACTAGATTGATAAAAACAATAATTTACAAAAAAATGGTTGGAGGAACGCTCATTTGCAATTGTGCTTTTTGGCCCAGTACTCTTTAAAATGTTACCTGCAAAGCTTGTGATTAATTCGTTCTAATCGATCTAAATCTGAAATGAGTCAGGAATACATGGTTCTGCCTGCCCACTTCTTGCCTGGTAATAATCTTACAATGATCCATTTGGTTTCTGAATGAAGGTTAGAGCCTACATTACAAAACAAATGCTCACTTTAGCTGGGTTATAGATGACTGGCTGCAGAAACAACAGCAAATAGTTAACCTGAACCCTATGCTAACCCTTACCATATATGTTATTTGAACAAGGCGTTTTTCCTTTTCAATCAACTATGTTAAGGACCAACAAGATATTACATTGCACCTTAACATTTCACTTAATTGTGGTCATGACTGCTCTCCTCCACGAGCATTAGTTGTTTTGATGAGGCAAGGCCATAATAACGAATTGGATCCAAAGTAATTGGGATCAATTTAAAGAAATGTTCACGTGAATGGTGCTTATTCTTAAACCTTTCATAGGATCTCCAGCCATTCTAAATATTCAATTAATTAAAAAACGATCACACATAAATTAACTTTTTTACTAATTATTATTATTAAACAAGTCTTTGACTTGTTTATTCAGGTGAGCTAGCCCCTGGCTAAAACATAATTGTGAATTGTCTTGTTGAAATCAAAGCTGAATCATTGTCTGCAAGACAAAATAGTAAATGTTTTGCACATAGTTGAATGTAATAGCATAGTATAAGGCAGAAGTAAAACATAGAATTTAAACATTATTTGAAATGTTAGTATATTTGTGTGGGAAAAGAGTGGCCCTAGTCAAAGAACAGTATCTGCTTTTATAAAACCAAACACAGGTATAATACAGTTAACATAATCTGCTAAAAGATTTAGTCACTTTTAATAATTCCAAGTAACTACTGACAACTGGCTATATACACAATCTTTTTGTATTTTTTGTTTTTCAATAAAAAATGGTGCTTTACACATTTGCTGTCAATGCTTCTCTGAATTAGACTTATGACTGGCCAATGTGTGGCTTTTGATGAATTGAAGATACCAAATGTGATGAATAGCAAGGCAGCAGAGGGTGGACACTCTATTCCAACTCTTCTCCCACCCGGAACCAAAGTCTCTCAACACTTATTGAAAAGCATTTTGTGGAAAGGAATCTGTGAGTCGTTCATTCCAAAGAGCTGGTTAAAGCTTCCTGTCATCTCTGACCCTTTTGCTTCATATTGGACATGTAGACATCTCTCCATCAGCTCCATCAACATGTTAATGACTGAGACGGAGGTGGCAGTGTCCCCACCTGTCACAACACTGGAGAGTGTTCATGTGTTTTTGCGTGTGTGCAGGTGTGTCTTTTACCATGTGTGCTATGAGTGTGTGTATGTGTATGCAATTCTGGAAGGACTCCAACATATATATGCTGCTTTATTATCTTTTTACATTCAAAATGAAGAAATAAATACCTAGTAACAACAACAGACTAAACTATTCCAGACAAAGATCTGAAAGATCTTACTGCAACATTGTGATAAACATTTGGTTGGTTGGGGAATAGTCATTCAATTTCAACCTCAGATGTAAGAGTTAATCATCAGGATATACTGTAAGTGAACATATGCATTCTTTTAAGTGAACACATTTCTGGTAAGTAATGGAAATCAATAAAAGCTTGATATTTTTCCCTTTGCCTCTAGACAGTCAACGATAATAAGTATAAATATACACAATCTTGTGAAAAAAATAGGACACCCCATGAAATTGATATTTTCTAAGGAATATGGACAAATCAATATTTGTCTATATATTAAGAGAAGTGCATGTGAGTAACCCCTCAAACAACACAGCTGAAAAGAATATGCAGGGTGGAGTGGGAAAAACATCTTGTTTGAGGGGTTTGTTGTTTGAGACCAGTAGACAGTTATAGGCAACATCATATTGGAGTTATTTAAGACAGCTATCAGGGCATAGGGTGTCCTAACTTTTCCTCAGTAGAAAATATTTTGTTAAATAAATTATATCATGGTTAAAATGTCATTGTTTTCGGTTTACTCTTTCATTTATCATTTACTGGCCCTTTATGTTCAAACACCTTCATTTTTCAATTTTCTCAGTCCTCAGCACAGTAAAAAGTGGTTTTATGTTAGTCCAGTCCCAAAAGGAAGAGAATAACCAGAAACCTCAGGGGTGTGTACCTGTTAATCTCCTGTTTTTTCTAGCCAACTATTGTTAGGCTAACAACCATAGCCAACCTCTGTGCAGTGGCCAGAAAATAAGCTAAATAGCTACATTTGTCTTTTCTAGAGCAATTCATTTAAATACACAACCAACTAAAATTAGCAGTTTAGTCTGATAGAAAATGCAGTCTGCATTTATGCAGTGCTTCATATTACAGAGAGTACATAATACTGTAATATATGTGTGCTGAAGACATCCAACTGTTCATAAGCAGCACACGCAAACAATACTTGACAAACACAATAGGAATGCAGGACTAATGAGGGAAACCTCAATAATGCATGTTTATAAGATTGATGATATGTTCAACAACTCTTGTTGCCCTTGTTTCCAATAAACCTATTATCTAGCTATACTGTCAAATGTGTGTACCCAGTTAGAAAATGCTGGGTAGCTGTACAGTGTAAACTCATAATTATTTCAATAGTTTTTATTAAAACTTCCTATAGCTAGTTAGCAATCCCACATTTGTGACAATGTCACTGACACTGTTCTGCAGATTTATTTTCTTTCTGATTACCAGACAGTTAAAATGTTACAATTTGCTCACTATCTAGATCACCATTGTGAAAAAATAACTTTTTAGAAACTAACAGTAGTTGAAGAAAATGTAAAATGTTGCATGAGGAAAATGAAAATATATGATTAACTGGTCTGATGACACCATCACATATTGTTGGTGTTCCAGTAAAGGATAGGTTTCAGCAACAATGTGAGTGGCGCAGAAAAGGATGGGTTTAGGAAAAAGCCAACATGGCTCATGGAATAAAGTACACAGTAGTTACTGTCTATCGTGGTGGCGGCAGACAAAGCTAGAGAACTGCTTCTAACACAATATCACAGGAAGTACGTGCAACTATTTTGCCCAGTATGAACTCAGCAGTGCTATTGGTCCTTAATTGACTCTGTTATGTCAACAAATAAGAACTGCTGTGCAGTTTAAAAAAAAAAAAAAACGTTTTGCACTGATGATTCCAGCGAGAGGCGAGACATTTTTGTTGTGGAATTGTGTTGTTTAAATGGGTGTTTTTTTATGTTACCTCAGAACTGTGATGTCTAACTTTAACTGTAACCTAACCCTTACCTTAATCCTAACCCTAATCCTAAACCTGCTGGGATGCCTAAACTTAACCCTGAGTTACGGTTGAAAAATCTTGGTCTAGGTAGCTTCAACAGTAATGACATTCATTCACACTTAACACAAAATGTATGTGAAATCCAGTGATAAAAGGACATTGCCACATAAACTGGAGATATCTGGAAAGATTGAGTCATATAGGTTGATATATATAGGAAAAGTTTTCCTAATTTGTTGTTCATTGGTAATCCACTGTAGAGGTTATACTTGGTCTACCAGGTCCAGGGCGGAGCATAGCTTTCTCTCCCATGGGTGTGAACTTTCGCTGCGGAGCCCCTGTAATACATTATACATTTTCATGATGTTTATCACTTAAATGTCAACTAAATGGCATCTAGCAAAAAACGTAATATTTGATTGTGCTTGTACATATCAACCATTTGATAAACTTCTTGTGGGCCCCTCTGATTGGCTGCCATTGCTTGATTTCAGTCACATTATTGCTCTGTGGGCATGGCGGGAAAAACATTTTTAAAACATTGCTAAGGTCCATAAGGACCAACACCTCACGCCACAAGAACAGCTTCTTCCCATCGGCAGCTGGCCTTATCAACAAGGCCAGACGACCCCCACTGACACCCTCTGCCCCATAACTTAACTCATAACTTAAATTCTACTTAATGCATTACATGAATGCACTTCTCTGGACGTCCGTCCTGCACATTGCACTTTCCACCTATTCTGTAAATGTTTGCACATTTACTGTAATAAAAAAAAAAAAATCTCGTACTACTTTTTTTCTGTTATGCATCATAGCGCCAAAGCAGCCAACGCTCCCGCCATGTTTCAATTCTTCCTCAATGAGGTTTTCTGTTACTGTCAGGGTTCCGCCCTGACCTGACTGGGTCCTGGCTCTGCCACGCCCTCTAGCGGCCTGTGGCAGCTATTACACCTTGTTTCACAAGCACCAGTCACCAAGCACACACCCAACCACTCACACCCGTTCCTCGTTCCCTCATCAGCACCCCTATTTAAGTTCCCTTCATTCACTCCTCAGGGCCAGTTCAATAACGTGTTATGCAAAGCTCTACGCAAACGCTACACATTTTGGGCTCGCTACTATTTGCTCACCAAGTTTTCTGGGCTTTCCAGCCATTTGCCTATTTTGACCGTTCGGCTAATTTCATCCGAGCTCCCTCTCCACTCTACATCCACTCCTCCCTGCTCATTCCGTGCGAGCCTCCATCATATCTGCACCACCTACTCATTCCCAAACCTTCCCCTTCACGTTGTGCGCTTGGATCCTCCAACCCCCCTCCCGTCTCGCCCGGTTCCTTACAGTTACATGTTTGGAAGGAATGTGGTGGTGTACATAAAGTTTGCTGCTGCAGTGTTTTTAGATCTTTTTGTCAGAAGTTTTTATGGTATACTGAAGTATATATACAACCATTTAATTAGTGTCAACGGCTATTATTGTAAGTATATGCAAAGAGTCAATATTTGCCGTGTTGACCCTCCCTCTGCAATTCACTCTGGCATGTTCTCAATTAACTTCTGGGCCACATCTTGACTGATGGCAGCCCATTCTTGCATAATCAATGCTTGAAGTTTGTCAGAATTTGTGGGGTGCCAAAACTGCCTCTTGAGGATTGATCACAAGTTCTCGATGGGATTAAAGCCTGGGGATTTTCCTGGCCATGGACCAAACAAGGTTTTGTTCCCTGAGCCACTTAGTTGTCAAGGTGCTCCAACATGCTGGAAATGGCATTGTTTGTCACCAAACTTTTCTTCAATGTTTGGGAGAAGTTGCTTTTTTAAGGATGTTTTGGTACAATTGTATATTTATGGCTGTGTTCTTATGCAAAATTGTCAGTGAGCACACTCACTTGGCTGAGAAGCATCCCCACACATGAATGGTCTCAGGATGCTTTACTGTTTGTATGGCACAGGACGGTGGTAGCGCTCAATTTTTCTTCTCCGGAGAAGGGATTCATCAGAGAAAATTACTAAACCCCAGTCCTCAGCAGTCCCATCCCTGTACATTGCAAAATATCAGTCTGTCCCTGATGTTTTTCTTTGCTGCCCTTCTTGACACCAGGCCATCATCCAAAAGTCTTCGCCTTACTGTGGTGCAGATGCACTCACAACTGCCTGCTGCCATTTCTGAGCAAGCTCTGCACTGGTGGTGGCCTGATCCCGCTGCTGAATCAACTTTAGGAGACGGTCCTGGTGCTTGATGGACTTTCTTGGCACCCTGAAGCCTTCTCCACAACAATTTAACTTCTCTCTTTAAAGTTTTTGATGATCCGATAAATGGTAGATTTAGGTGCAATCTTACTAGCAGCAATTTTTTTTGTGCAAAGCAATGCTGACTGCACGTGTTTCCTTGCAGATAACCATGGTTAACAGAGAAAGAACAATGATTTCAAGCCCCACCCCAATTTTAAAGCTTCCAGTCTGTTATTCTAACTCAGCCAGCATGACCGTGATCTCCAGCCTTGTTCTCGTCAACACTCTCACCTGTTTTAACAAGAGCATTACTGACATGATGTCAGCTGGTCCTTTTGTGGAAGGCCTGAAATGCAGTGGAAGTGTTTTTGGTGATTAAGTGCATGTTCATGGCAAAGAGGGACTTGTCATTAATTGCAATTCATCTAATCACTCTTTATGACATTCTGGAGTATACGCAATTTGCCATCATAAAAACTGAGGCAGTCAGACTTTGTGAAAATGATTCTTTGCGTCAATCTCAAAACTTTGGGCCACGGCTGTACTCCCCGACATACCCGGAACATGTGTCCCCAGTCCTTGCTGTCCTCTAATGCCTGCTCGACCACCAACTATATGTGAAAGGAAGGAGTGCAAGTTCCATCAGTCCCTGTCTCCATCCTGGGGGATTGCATTGCTCCGGAGGGTGTAAAGATGGAGGAACTGAAGGTGGAGGCATTTTTTATCAAATTAATTGTTTTGGAGCAGGGGGACAGCGTTTTCATTAGAAGACGATAGTATCTTTTTATATCTTTTATATCTTTTATCTTTTCCTATCTTTTCTTTGTGCAACCTCAGTTTACATAGGTCTATCTCAGACTTGATCCTTTTTCTTAACTGTTTGGATAATTTCTGCTCCTGTAGTCTTTATCTGCAACACAAAGTAATCTTGTATGTGTCTATACATTTCAGTAATGGTATTCTCACATCCTGGATGTTATTTCTTACTCCTTAATGTTTTATTTCTGTGCACAATGTATATGCAAGGTTACTACTATGTTGTAACTACGTAGTTACTATTATGTTACTGACCAACTTCCCTTAACTCTAACCTTGAGGGCCCTGCCTGCTGTGGTCCATCTGCAGAAGGGCTTTCTGGTGGCGTCATGTGCTCAGAGGCTATCCTGCCTGTTCTACTCTTTTCTTGGGCTTCGTTCCACGTTTTCCTCTTTGTGCTCTCTGGCTGAGATCCTTTATTGCATTGTTTTCCCAGTTCCCTGTCTTTTCTCCATTTCACCCGTTCTGTTTCTAGATAATTCTGTCTCCTCTGGATCTGTGTCTTGTCTCTGGTGATAACTCCTCTGTTTCTCAGCTGGAGCCATTCTATTGAAGATGCAAATAGATGATTTAATACATTTCTATTAATTGCATACAGCTGTTAAAATTGTACTTTGTTCATGAACCCTGTTACCATTAAAAATATAGTTTTAGACCTTAACAAGCCATTCCTGGCCATGTAATGAGACCACAGCACTGATTTAGTTATTTTTTCATTTTTAACAATAATCTTGAAATTAAACATTTCAATAAAAAAAATCTTAATATGCCTGTCTTGTAATAAACTGCATCACACATCCGTTCAGCATACTCACGGACCACCGTAACCTAGAATATATTAGGAATGCTAAGAGGCTCAATTCCCGTCAGGCCCGCTGGTCTTTATTTTTTAACCGGTTCAACTTTACAGTGACCTACATTCCCGGAAAGAAAAACGTTAAAGCCGATGCCCTATCCAGGCAGTTCGACCTACCCTCGGGCAGGTGTTGTGCGTGGGGGGGTGTCTGGTTGTCAGGAGCCTCCCGTGGAGGGGGGGTACTGTAATGTTCTGTGTCCTTCGTTCCGTGTTTTTGGTGTTCGATGGTCATGTTGTTTTGTTTCTGAACGCAGCCCGGTTCCCCCATAATTGGCTACACCTGTTTCCTATGGGGTGTTTCCTATATATGTCGATCGTTTCTGTTCGGTTAGTGTGAGGTATTGTACGTTACGCGTCTGTACTGAGTGTTCCTTCTAAACCAAACTCAGCTTTTCGTTGGATTTATTCTCTACCAGTCTTTTTCGTGTACCAGTTCCCTGCCTGCCCTCGACTACGACTCTTGCCTAGCCCTCACTTGTTTTCTACGCCTACCAACACATTCATTACACCAACACATTCATAACAGTATTCAATTAATTTATTAATTAAAGTCTACACAACACACAATACCCCAAAATGAAAGTGAAAAAAGTTAGTTTTATATTTTTTATAAATTTGGCTGGGCCACTCAAGGACATTCACAGAGTTGAAGCAGGTTGTCAAGTTCTGCCCACAGAGGTACCTCTAGGCATCTCTGCATTGACTGTTTGGTGCTCCCCAATTGGGGACAGCTCCTGCCAGTCCTACCTCCTGGCCAAACCATGACAGAGGTTTCCATCAAGGATGTCTCTGTACATTGCTGCATTCATCTTTCCCCCGATCCTGACTAGTCTCCCTGTTCCTGCTGCTAAAAAACATCCCCACAGCATGATGCTGCCTCCATCAACTGTAAGGATGGTATTGGCCAGGTGATAAGCGGTGCCTCCAGACATGACAATTGTCATTCAGGCCAAAGAGTTCAAGCTAGAGAGCAAGAGAGTTTAGTTTCTTATGGTCTGAGAGTCCTTCCGCTGCCTTTTGGCAAATTCCAGGTAGGATGTCATGTTCCTTTTACTGAGGAGTGGCTTTTACTGGCCACTCTACAATACATGCCTGATTGGTGGAATGCTGCATAGATGGTTGTCCTTCCGGAAGGTTCTCCTCCCTCGATCGCTCAGTTTGGCTGGGCTGCCAACTCTAGGAAGAGTCCTGGTAACTCCAAACGTCTTCCATTTATGAATGATGGAGGCCACTGTGCTCATTGGGACCTTCAATGCTGCAGACATTTTTCTGTTCCCTTCCCCAGATCGATACAATCCTGTCTCGGAGGTCTTCAGACAATTCCTTGGTCTTCATGGCTTGGTTTGTGCACTGACATGCATTGTCAACTGTGGGACCTTATATATACAGGTGTGTGCCTTTCCAAATCATGTCCAACCAACTAAATTGACCACAGGTGGACTCCAATAAAGTTGTAGAAACATCTGAAGGATGCTCAGTGGAAACAGGATGCACCCGAGCTAAATAAGTGTCATGGCAAAGGCTGTGAATACTTATATACATGTGATTTTTTTCGTCATTTATTTTCAATTGATTCGCACAAAAAACAAATTTAAATTCATGTTATTGTTATGGGATATTGTGTGTAGAATTTTGAGAAAAAAAATATTTAATCCTTAATAATAAAATGTAATACTTAAATGGCTATTAGAAGTTGATCAACAATGCCGGGGGACAGGTCAAAATTTGTATTTCAAAAGTTCTACTAACCCTAATAAAAATTATTAATTTGCATCTTATATTAAGAGAAACAAATTCATAATTAAACCTTTAAAGTATAATGCTTAACTTGAACATAATAATATTGAAGTAAATATTATATGCAAATATATCAGAGGGACACAAAGAGCACCCATTTTGTAGAATGACCCAAAACATGCATTAGTCCCCAATTTCTTTATCCAATATGGATCAAAATACCCTATGAGGTTCTGGTGACACCCCATTGTTACGGGTTCATTTTAAATGCAAAAAGCAGGAATGGTGTCAACTAAAACAATTGTCATTATCCAAATACATTTACATAGTATTTTACATACTACTACTACATATTACCTCAACCCATATGCTTATGAGATACAGTATCTTTCCATCTGATGGTGACCATTCTTAAAACCTAAAGTGCCTTACGGATTGGTAGGTATTTGTTAGGTGTGTTGTTGTGAGCATTGCCTTCGAATTGCAACGTAATGTAAAACTAAGAGCAGATGAGGTAATTTACTGAGAGCTGGATGCGGCTATGAGATCCATTCAGCAATGTTCAAACCACTTAATTGTTAAAAAAAACTCTTAAATGTTTGGAGAACAGGGCTTGAAAGAAGAAGCAACAAAAAAAAGTTGTTCAGGCAGCTTGGATGGATCAGCGAGGCTGGATCTGTCTGTTACGTGTTTAGATGAGTAGGGTGTGTCCCGATTTTTAAAGGATTTTCTCTGGTTATTTTAATGTGTTTACTCAGAGTTTAAAAGACAGGTGGGAATGACACATTAGTAGAAAAAATGGTAACTCATACCACTAGATAGACCCATGACTGGTATACAGGGAGAGGTCTAAAACAGTTTGCTAAGCAGGATTTGGTTATTGAAACTGGTGCTTCTTGTCAGTTTGCTTGAAAATAGAGGTTTTTGATCACATGCAGTAGTGGTCATCAAAATTAGACCATATGAGCAGAAACAAAAACAATATACAGTAAAATCATAATGGTGGATTTTCTACTTAGTTTGAACATGAACCATAGATGCTTGGTACATTAAAGTAATGTCCAGAGGGACATACAGCAGTGAATACAAGAATGTTCATACCTTTTCATGCTTTTTTATAAATCTTTAGGATTAATTACCTAAATACTTGCCAGGGGATTGAAAGTTGGTCACAAGGGGCTCTTTCATTTAAAACTTTGTAACCCCAAAAGACACATAAAAAATCACAAATAAATTGTTTATTGGCAAACATAATACATAATCAACATTTAGCAATGGCCGTCACACTATATGGCCTTGAAACCTATTGAAAATGTGTGCTTTGAATTAGGCTATTCCGCAAGCACAGATTTATTTTTATGGAGGAATGGCTCTTACTCATAAAACTGTTTTAAAAAAAGCTCACTGCCATTATTCTATAGCTATAGAAAGGTGTTTAAAACAAGAGTATTACAGACTACAGTGGTCCAGTTGGCTGTGATGCTGTATTGTTGTAGTGTGTAGTGTGAGTTCTTCATCCAATGTAATCGGAACATAAAAAGTATATAGGTATCAGGCAAGTGAGAATATAGTCATTTACATGAATCACTTGAGGATTATTTATGAGGGGGACTAATTAGCCAATCGTAAGGTGGAGGTGTTGGTATGAGGGCCAGATTGGACATTGTTTTTGAATTTGTTTTGTTGTGACTTTGTCAAGGAACCTTGGAATTTGAGTGGCAGTGAATCACCGGGCAATGAGTACATGTCACATCTGATTGGACAATAGATGATGTCAGCACTTGCTTTTCGCACTTCTACTGTAGATAAACAATCACACACAAACGCACACAAACATTATCCAGTGACATATGCCAATGTTGGACATATTTATTGTTCACTTACAGCATATAACCTGGCTATTTAAAACGTTCTAGTGTTTTATGTGAGACTATTCTATGTAAAGACCTTTCTGCCGAAGGAAAATGCTTTTAATTCCTCCCAAGCTTTTACTATTAATAATGTGTTTTCCGTCAATTTACCTTGTAAAATAATGGTAAAAAAATCTAATAAAATGTGTAGTGGCATGGCTATTGGGTGCTGTAATAATAGTTGGAGAGACCAAAGACCTAAGGCTGTCTGTTAACCAACTCAACTACTTTTGTATTGGAACACAGCAATGAAAGACTGCACAACACACAGACACACACATACTGGTGACAGAGTTAAGGAGTTCAAGGAGTGACAGCTTTTAATACTTGTCCATCACTGAAATGTTATAGATTAGTTCCGTAAAGTGAATACATTCTTCTATGAAAATATGTTGTTTTGTACTCCTGGAAAAGGGAATGCAACACCCGCTACACTCACGTACGAGTGAGTAGACAACACATTGAGGGGTACCGTGTAGAGAATATATTAATATTACTTTATATTTATTATTGTTATTGTAAAAAGGTCAAGTTTGTTTTGGCTGACTGGTAAAGCAAGGATGTCTGTTTTTGTTGAGATGAAGGGATTCCTTCCCAGCATGTTCTTTCTGTGCTGCTGTAGCAGAACACATCTTGATTTGTTTTACACTGCTCCTAGAGCAATCCATCACTGTTCTGAGGCCAAAGGGCTGCACACACACAAACAAACTTATGACCAGGGAACCAACACTGATCCAGGAATCCATGCCCCCTATACCCTAGACCAGGGTGACCAAACAGTCAACGATCTTCAAGGCATTTCTAGTAGATCGCCAAGCGTACTGTAAAAAAAAATTACTTGTATAATTTCAATTTGTATTACTTCTGTGAGTAACTGTGTGTGCGTTGTTCTGTGAGGGAAAATATTATCAAGACAATCAGAAGCTAGTTTCGAGCTACGTGCGAAATGCACAACTCTTTACGCAATTTCCTCAATACTGCTCCTGAATTTTCGGTTGTGCTGCTCTGCTATTAGAAGTAATGGCGCTCTTTCAATCAAGGTGTTTACACAGGTTGCCTAAAATCATTATCAACGATGTTAATTGTATTTGCAAGATAATTTGCAAGGCTCCAGCTAGCAAGTTGGAGAAAGGACTTAAGATGTATGCATCGTCATACATAAACAATTGCAAAATGACAAGAAGGCTAACACATTAGCTACCCCACCGCCACAGAATTGTCACGTCTCCATCTAGCGGCGGGCTCCCCTCCAGTCGCGTGGCACCCGCTTGACGTCGCTGGCCTTCTAGTTGCAATCGTTCGTGTTTGTACTGTTTCCCATGTCCTGTGAACGCATCCCTCCTGATTTCCCACAGCTGTTCCCTATGGACTAGGTATACAGGCCCTCGTGTGTCTTGTCTATGTGTTCGTTAATGTTACCTGTTTTTGTGTTACACGCACTGCATGCGTTGGTGCTCTATTTGAGAATCTTTCGCACCACTGTGGCTTTTGACATTTCAAGGTGAAATAAAGGCCTTGTTTACTGTTACCATCCTGCATTTTGATCTTCTTTCCAAGACAACATTACAGAATAACGAACCTAAACTATGGGTCAATCAGGAGGGATGCGTTCACATATTTATGGTGATTTTATTGCTCTTGCATTGTTAGAGTGCAAAACTTTTGCTGAGCTTGTGTGTGTAAGTGTGCTGAGCCTGTTAGTGAGCGTTTTAGGTAATCTTTTTGCACTTTCTCATGTTGTATGTTTGTCTGTGAATTTTCATGCAGACTGACAGAAGGACGGTGATTGTTTTAAATTGAAAATAAATCTCAGCTAACATTTTGAATGAAAAAATGATCTTGGGCTTCAAAAGTTTGATGACCACTGCCCTAGCCCTATTACTAAACCTAACCATAACCATACTCTTAGCAACTTAATTGTTATGCCTAAACCTAACCTAACCCCAAAACTAACCCCAACACTATGCCCTATTGCACCACTTTTCCTAATGCTAAGCCTTGAGCAACAGGTCACCACATGTACACATAGATGTGAAACAAATACATGCAAGCAAATGCATACTCTGAAAGCATCATTACAAATACAATTACATTACATAAAAAAATTACCAAAACAGCATTCTATCATCTTAAAAATATAGCTAGAATCAAGGGCAGGCTGTCCTGCAAAGACCAAGAAAAGCTTATCCATGCTTTTATCTCTAGTAGAGTTGACTGCTGTAATGGGCTCTTAACTGGACTTCCCAAAAAGACTATAAAAAGCTGCAGCTCATTCAAAATGCTGCAGCAAAATGCTAACCGGGACCAAGAGAACAGAACTTCCAGTCAGTTATAGAATAGATTTTAACACTCATGTTTTCACATGCCTATGACTGAGGGCTTAACCTCACAATGTGCCCTATAGCTTTAATAGATACTTTAAAAGCAACATGGAATCCCTATACCAGACTTTTTAATTTTCATTACTTTTTTAAAATCCTTAATTTTCCTTTAAACTTTTATCTCTATTTATTTTTTATTTTTTATCTGTACATGTTAAATTGATCCATGTCGGTTTTATTCAAACTGTTAAAATGTATTTCTCTTTTAATGTCCTGTAAAGCAAATTGAATTGCTTTTATGTATGAATTGTGGTATATAAATAAACCTGATTGATAAGATTTGAATATGCAGTTCAAATATTTACGTGTTTATGGAAAACACAAAAATGTTTCTAACTGTAATCAATCTGATGTAATGTTGCATGCATATTACCCATATTACATCCATAGCCAAAAATTTAAGAAAATAAACATATTCACAAACCAAACAATTCCATTGAACTTCCCATACTGTTAGGACATCTGTGAAAAGCAGCTGTAGTAAAATGTGATTTTCAAAATAGGCCTGCAATATTTGTGTTAATACAGGCAGACAAATTCGGAACTTTTCTTCCTACTAATTTAAGGAATATGACCCGGGAGAGGCAGAGGTGTGGTCCCAGTTGCAGAGCTTAGTTATTATTGAAACAAACACTAGGCAAAACAGTAGGCAAAATGTAGTCGGAAAGATGCAGGTAGGGTTTGGTACACAGATATTCAACAGACAGGGCAAGGGTAGGTGTGGAGTAGGCCCAGGTTAAATCATTCAGAAGGCAGGCGGTGGTTGAAAAATGGGTAGAATTTTTTGGGAAGCCCAAAATGCCAAATGAAAATCAGAGCAACTCTAAATAGACCCAAGGTATCGCAAGGATTAGTTTTGAGAGTATTACCGCCCTGGTGCCCAAATAATTATTTGACAATCTTTCATAAAACAATATGAAAAATCTGAAGCTTATTTGTAAAAAAAATGATGGATGGAACATCTTTTATTTCACTTTGTTTAGCATTTTAAATTACGGGGAGGGGGATTTGGGGGAGCCAACATTAATCTTACTTGCCCCTCTTCAAATGTGCAATTGCGCCCCTGGCTTAAGTACAAGGACTTCAACATTGGTAAGACATTTTACTAATCCTGCGCTGTGCCCATTATAGCTGTGAATCATTCAGAATATTATATCAACTTATGCAACTTTGCATATTTTTTCTGTCAGAATTGCTCAAACGAATTTGCTGGTTGATGGGGAGCAATAGCTTAACCTTGTCTTTGTTTCTTATCAGGAGATTTAAGTTACCTCTTGGAAAGTGATTGAGGTTTGTCTTTGGCATAATATATTAATAATATGTATGATATTTCTGCAGTATAGATAATAATTGTATCTCAATGTGAGATTTTCATAACATTGATGCATGTTTTTACATGGTCAATTACATATTTCTTAGTCTAACAAATATCTCAGTCCCTTCCAGTGACAAGTTTTTCCATAACAGAATGCTGCCACCACCTGAAAGTACCAAGGTATCAACAAGAATTCCTTTTTCTCCACATCACTGGCCTGTGTAACAAATGGAGGGGTAAAGAGATTGGGAGATCCATTTAGTTTTGACACTTAAAACGTCATCTTTGTGTCAAGTCGAACACGTCTTAACCCAGACAAAGCAAAGATTTTATCTCTGATGTTTATTGTCAGTGTGAACTGTAGTCACCTCAAGGTGCACATGAGAATGATAGGCATACTGATGAGCTTGTCTGAGATCACTTTTTGACAGTTCGCGCTGACATTCTTTGGTTGTTGATACCCACTGGTCATCAGCTGTCCGAGGTGTAATCTCTGACAATCTCACAGGTACAGGAGCTGCATGTGGAGGCCAGTTGGATGGACTGATGAATTTTCGAAATCACTTATGGAAGTGATGGCAACTCAGATCGGAACACCAATTGCACACTCCCTTAAAAAATGTGGCATTGTGAAATGTGCACATTTTGCCATATAGTAGAATAGACTTTTATTGTCCACAGTACAATGTGCAGTTGAATGATCATACAATTTAATCAGATGCTTGTTATGCCATACAGAGAGAGCGGATCATCTTGGCAACATATCTCAAAAACAGGGATGTATACAAATCTGTGAAAAATATTTGAGAGTAAGATTTTTGTGTGTTTGGAAAATGTCTAGGATGATATGATACAGCACATGAAATGAGACCCACACTTATTTTCATTCTTCATAAAGTGTTAATTAACATGGCATATCAGTGTGCCATAAATACTCATGTCAAATTAGATATATTTAATATCATGTAAACATTGTAAGGTATGCAGTGTAGGGGAATTTTGGTGTTTCACATATACACATAATGAATTCACTAAGTAATCAATTGAGGAACCATAGTATTATAGAAGTAACATTTTAATAATCAATAAACTGTCAATGTACTCATAAGCAATTAATATAACTGCATGTATTGATGAATAATGCCAATGCTAATAATGCTAATCAATACCTATTTAATTCACGGTTTCATAAAGTGTTAAGGGGGGGAGATAATTAGTAACCCAAGGAGGAAGGGCCGCCTAGAGAGTGTCATGAGTGGGAGGGTCTGTTGAATGGGACACGAGACAGGACATGGTATAAATGTTTGTGTTGGAAAGTTGTATGTGGGTCTGTTCTGCAGAAAGTTCCCGGCTTTATGATGATGTTCATTAAAGTCTATTTGATTCCAAAACCTCCAAAGTTCTTGCATCCTTTTGAGTTGGGAACTGAAGTATTTCCCACGACAGCAGTCACAACTGCTTTGGGAAATATTGTCTGCTAAATATTCTTTCTAAGCTATACAGCATCTTAAGATCTGGTGAGAATGGTATAGAAGACTTGAAGTTCACAAATCAAATGCAGACTTTAATTAGATTTAAATTTGTAGTAGTTATATATACACATGTTGAGCTAATTACCTTGGATAGCTAGCGTAACAGGGAGACAAAGGTAGCAAACACTGTTTAGGCACAAGCTCTAAACCATTTTATTTAAGGTCAGCAAAAAATCTGAATCAAGTTAAACAGTTAACTCTTCAGTGGTGGCTGCATTGTCTCTGTGGCGTCCTGCTGGTGGGGATTTAGGAGGAAAGGGTGTGGCTGGTCCTGGCTGGCTTGGTGCGGTTCTTGGGCTTGTCCTGATCCATTCAGCATTTAATTCAGCTTCTCCCCCAGCCTGCTATACTGGGGCCTTTATATATTTCTCCTTAAGGGGTAATGATGAAAGGCATGTATGGTAGGGCTGGCCTCAGAAATGTTCCAGACCCAGCCAGCTTTCTCTCTTGTGGGTGTTGGTGCAGCAAATGAGACACGTGTTTTAAACAGACTAGCTAATGTTTTCAGCAAAAGCTAGCTAGTCAAATAACCCAAAATAAAAATGTACAGCCGATCTGATGTTTGCCAATGAACTTCTGAATAATTTAGAGGAGAACTTGGTGAAAGTGTTGTGGTCAGATGAGCCTAAAATCAAGTTCTTTGGCATCAAATGAACTCGCTATGTTTGGTGGAGGAGGAATGCTGCCTATGACCCCAAGAACATCATCCCCACCGTCAAACATGGAGGTGGAATTATGCTTTTGGGGGGTTTCAGGACAACTTAATTTCATCAAAAAGACAATGGATCGGGTTATGTATTGTCAAATCTAGGGTGACAATACAGGGCCCCATCCATGTATAGTCAAATCTTAGGTAAGAACCTCCTTCCCTCAGCAAGGGCATTGAAAATGGGTTGTGGATGGTTATTCCAGCAGGACAATGAGCCAGCCAAGGCTATAAAGGAGTGGCTCAAGAAAAAGGACATTAAGGTCCTGGTGTGGCCTAGCCAGTCTCCAGACTTTAATCTCATAGAAATTCTGGAAGGGAGCGGAAGGTTCGAGTTGCCAAACGTCGGTGTCACGGTTGCGGTGTGGAGTGGAACCAAATGCAGACATTTTGAAAGTAAAAGGTGAATTTAATCCAATAACAGACAGAGACAAACTAACACGAACTGTAAACGTAAAGAAAAGGTGCTGGGCATACACAGCAAACAGAACTTAACTAAATACAAGAAACGTGTAGCATATCCACTGTGCAATGGAATTAAACAAAGGACAAACCGTGAACGTTGTGATACACAAACAATAAACCACACTGAGTGTGGTGAAAACCTAGCCTAAGTAGGCTCCCTAATCAGAGGCAACAGAACACAGCTGCTCTGACTGGGGAGCCCACAGCGGCATAGAGAAGGCAAGAGGCCTTCCTGTGCGACAGGCCCTGACTGTGAGCCCCAGGCCACAGAGATGGTTAGAGGCCCACAGCCAGGACATGACAGTCGGCCTCAAAACTTTAATGACTTGGAGAGGATCTGCAAAGAGGAGTGGGACAAAATCCCTCCTGAGATGTGTGCAAACCTGGTGGCCAACTACAAGAAACGTCTGACTCTGTGATTGCCAAAAAGTGTTTTGCCACTAAGTACTAAGTCATGTTTTGCAAAGGGGTCAAATATTCATTTCACTAAGTAAAAAGCAAATCAATTTATAACTTATTTGAAAGGATGTTTTTGTTGGTATTCTGTCTCTCAATGTTCTAATTGATCTAACATTAAAATTATAGACTTATAATTTCTTTGTCTGTGGGCAAACTTACTAAATCATCAGGGGATCAAATAATTCTTTTTTTTTTTTTATAATACTCATTTGAAAGAGTTTCCAATCTCTTTCACCAGGTGGATAACTACATGTCCTCTTATCCATGTCAGAGCGTGACCAGATTTCAGCAAAACAGATGGTTTTGTGACAAAGCCAAGGCATTTCCTAATAAACCTGATTCATTTATTATTGTTGTTTCTTGTAAGGTTAGCCAGCATTCAGTATCTCCAACTGGCAAGAACATTCAATCTGAGAGATCAGGTACAAGCCACAGAACTGTATCTCTGTAATGTAATCACATTGTTGTGTTTTCTGAAAAGTTTATTTTAATTCTTAAATAAAAAATGTAGGAGTGAAATGAAATTTGAAATACACTGCACAAAAACAATTAAGGTAACAGGTAATCATCACAGCATAACACAAAGTCAATTAAACTTGTTAATTAAACAGGGATATCAATCTGTCTAGTAAGGAAGCAAAGGCGATGTGAATCAAGATCACCAGTTTTGGTGCACATTAAAGTGACAACAGGTGTGCTGTGTTCACTTTAATGATACAGCAAGACAACTTCTAAAAAAGGAATGGTTTTGCAGATGATGGCCACAGAAAATTGTTATCTACTTATCCTTCCTGACTGATTCTTCTCTAGTTTTGCTTTTGTTGGTGTCCTTGTAACTGCTGGTCTCATGAGCCGCCTGCAGTTCATTCAGGTTGTCCAGCTCCTCCAGAAGGGCACATCCATATATGCTGTCTGAAAAAGGTTTGCTGTGTCTCCCAGTACAATCTCAACAGCATGGAAGAGATACCAGGAGATGGGCCGTTACATAAGGTGATCTGTACAGGGCCGTAGAAGGGCATCACCCCAGAATCAGGAATGCTATCTGGTCCTTTGTGCAAGGACGAACTGGAGGACCACTTCCACAGCGGTACAAAATGATCACCATCAAGCTACTAGTGTGCAGGTTTCTGACCAAACTTGAGCATGAGGCCCCAACGTCCTTTAGTGGGACCTGTGCTTACAGGCCAGCACTCTGCAGCTTGATTTACATGCGCACACCAGAATTGGCAGGTTTGCCATTGGCACCCAATTTTCTTCACAGATGTTTCACAGGTTCACACTGAGCACATGTAACAGACGTTAAAGGGTCTGGAGACGCTGTGGTATGCTGCCTGCAACTACATCCAGCATAACCGGTTTGGTGGTGGGTCAGTGATGATCTGGGGAGGCATATTCTTGGAGGGTTGCACAGACCTAGCCAACGGTACCATGACTGCTCTTAGGAACCGGGATGAAATACTCAGATCCATTGTTAGAATTTACGCTGGGGCTGTGGGACCTGGGTTCCCCGACCTGAATCTATTTGAGTACCTCTGGGACTTTATGTATCGATGCATCCAACGCCACCAAGTACTGCCACTGACTGTTCTTTGAGCAGTGTATTTGCGAGGTGGGTATAGATTTTCACGTTTTGAAAAAGCGCACCCATTACATTTCTATTCATATTTCCGTAATGGTTAAACATAGAAGCCTACGATTTTTCCACGTTGTAGGGGACAGTCTACTGCAACAAGTCTTTTGTCTATTTCTGTACAGGAGAACACCTAACATAACGAGCTACTCGCACCTGAACAGTCGAACACCTGAACAGTCGAAGCTAAGTACAATCATGCCTTCTCACTGTAGCTGCTGTAATTTTAACATGGAGAAGAACTATCGTCTTCAGGTTAAGATAGCAAAGTTAGAGGCTCGGCTTCAGACGCAAATGTCAGGCAAGGATTACGTTAGCGTAGAAACGGATACAACAGCGTCTGTGCCACTAGGCAGAAACAATAGCGTTGTTAGTCCCCCGGCACAGCCCCTGCAGCCAGGCAATAACTTTCTCTTGGTAACTGGGAAGAAATGCCG